>WFAB01001624.1:117500-122993 GCA_018977245.1 Lethenteron camtschaticum
CTGGGCCAGCCAAGCCGTGGCACCTGCTGGGTCTGCCCCGTGACCTCCTGTTGGCGAGCCTTCGACACTTCGCGTGGCCTCGAAGTGCACCTAGCCTGGCACAAGCGCCGTGGTGACGTCACCCAGTGGTCTTGGTGTTGTGTAGCGCTTAGCGCGAATGTTGTTGGTGGTGTGATGATGTTGTTGATGTTGTTGTTGTGATGATGATGTTGTTGATGTTGTTGTTGTGATGATGTTATCGTATTGTTGTTGCAAATATTGTGATGCGATTACGTTGTTGCTGATGCTGCGATGATGTTGTTGATGTTGTTGTTGGTGTGATGTTATTAATGTTGTTGATGTTGTTGATGTTGTTGATGTTGTTGTTGTTGATGTTGCGACCCGAGTTCGATTCCCACTCACGACCAGCACCGGTGACGATTGTCCGAACCGGTCCTGGGCCTCCCCTAGGTCGACTCAGCCGGTGCGGTGTGTCAACATCGCCACTGGGGAGACAAAGGTGACCAGGTGTGGCGCTGGCCACCCACCCCCTCGTGCGCTGTTCCGGCCTTCATAGGTGCGCTACTTGCTAACAGCACTTGCTCCGAGTGTGTTGAAGGCTACACGGGGGATCTTTGTCTTTGTGTGTGTGTGTGTGCCGCACCCTGCCACACGGAGGGAATGAGGTCGACCCTGGAGTTCATGTCGAGCGCCTGGATCAGCTCCACCAAGATGCGCGAGCTGGGGAAGCTGCTCTGTGTGCGGCACAACAACAACAACAACATTAACAACATCATCAACAACAACAACAACATTAACAACATCATCACACCAACAACATCATCACACCAACAACAACAACATCAACAACATCATCACACCAACAACAACATCAACAACATCATCACACCAACAACAACATCAACAACAACATCATCACACCAACAACAACATCAACAACAACATCATCACACCAACAACAACATCAACAACATCAACAACATCATCACACCAACAACATCATCACAACATCAGCAACATCAACAACATCAACATCATCACAGCAACAACAACATCAACAACATCATCACACCAACAACATCAACAACAACATCATCACAGCATCAGCAACATCAACAACATCAACAACATCATCACACCATCAACAACAACAACATCATCACAACATCAGACACATCAACAACATCAACAACAACATCATCACAGCATCAACGTAATCACATCACAATATTAGCAACAACAATACGATAACATCATCACAACAACAACATCAACAACATCAACATCATCACACCAACAACATCAACAACAACATCAACAACAACATCAACAACATCATCATAACATCATCACACATCGACAAAACATCAACCCCACAACGGCATCACCGTAACGTCAACGTAACACAAACGCGACACCATCAACACAACAGCATCAGCACAATGTCAACGCTATGTCAGCACGACAACATCAACACACGCGCACGTGTTTCTGACAAGGTGGACCAGGCAAGGTTGTAACAACAGCCAACCCTCGGCGACCCGCAGTGACGAAGGTTGTGACGGTGTGTTGTAGTAGCTGTACGCGAGAAACTACGCGTTTAAAACCATCAACGATTTTTATTACACGCTTTTTTTATTGAACTCACTTTGTCCGTTGTTGTACCCTCAAATCTTGTAACTCAATTTTCACCCACTTCCCAATGTGGTATCGACTGCAAACGTGGTATACTTGTGTCATACTGATGACAATGCTATATTCTATCATAATAAAAATATATATTTTAAAACGTTATTTTTTACATGTTATGTTTCGGCTTGGGTCTAATTGTCCACGCTCAACTCACGTTGGCTGTAATTGGCCACGGTCCCTTACGTTGTGGCAAACTTTGGGGCCACTTCATGAATAATAATAGGTTTTTACCCTTTTAACTGGTACAAAATCGGACAGTGCATATCATTATCATCATCAGAGTTGTTTCTTTTTGTTTGCATTTTGACTGCTTGCGTTGTGGTTATTGCAAACATGATGCCTTGTATAAAGGTGTCAGATGTTGTACCAGTTAAAAGGGTAAAAAAAACCTATTATTATAATTTTGCCACTGGTAAAGGAGGTCTCATAGTGTAAACCACTTCATGAAGTCGTGGAGTTCTTTCATTACCAGTACGGTTCATTTCATTAAAGCGTGTTTTTTATTTTTTCAATATTACTTATTCATTTGATCAGGGTGAGGCTCCACTGAGACGCATAGCAGCGACGGTGAGTGCTTCTGAGTGTCTTGTGGGTAAATCTTACAAGCCTTGAAACTCAACTTTTTTGTTTTATTTTACCACATAGTCTACGTAGCTCTCTTTCAGAAGCGACCTATCACAAATGATGGCTCTACGAAGTGGCTCATCATCATCATCATCGTCACGTAGAAATATATATCAGCAGCCCAAACACTCTAAACCCGTGATGCTGATTCTAAAATGTGGAAGGGAAATACCGGAGGACCCGGAGAAAAACCCACGCGACCACGGGGAGAGGGAGACACGCAAACTCCAAATGTACAGCAGCAGGTGTCAGGGTCGGGATTGAACCCACGACCTCCTGCATACCAGGCGAGGTAGTTAACATCTCCTAGCCACCGTGATGATGATGAGAGAGAGACACGCAAACTCCAAATGTACAGCAGCAGGTGTCAGGGTCAGGATTGGAACCCCACGACCTCCTGCAATACCAGGCGAGGTAGTTAACATCTCCTAGCCACCGTGATGATGATGATAGAGAGACACGCAAACTCCAAATATACAGCAGCAGGCGTCAGGGTCGGGATTGAACCCCACGACCTCCTGTGTACCAGGCGAGGTAGTTAACATCTCCTAGCCACCGTGATGATGATGAGAGAGAGACACGCAAACTCCAAATATACAGCAGGCATTAGGATCGGGATCGAACCCACAACCTCCTGTAGACCGGGCGAGGTAGTTAACATCTCCTAGCCACCGTGATGATGATGAGAGAGAGACACGCAAACTCCAAATATACAGCAGCAGGCGTCAGGGTCGGGATTGAACCCACGACCTCCTGTATACCAGGCGAGGTAGTTAACATCTCCTAGCCACCGTGATGATGATGAGAGAGAGACACCGCAAACTCCAAATATACAGCAGGCATCAGGGTCGGGATCGAACCCACGACCTCCTGTAGACCAGGCGAGGTAGTTAACATCTCCTAGCCACCGTGATGATGATGAGAAAGAAAGACACGCAAACTCCAAATATACAGCAGCAGGCGTCAGGGTCGGGATTGAACCCACGACCTCCTGCATACCAGGCGAGGTAGTTAACATCTCCTAGCCACCGTGATGATGATGAGAAAGAGAAGACACGCAAACTCCAAATATACAGCAGCAGGTGTCAGGGTCAGGATTGAACCCACGACCTCCTGCATACCAGGCGAGGTAGTTAACATCTCCTAGCCACCGTGATGATGATGAGAGAGAGACACGCAAACTCCAAATATACAGCAGCAGGTGTCAGGATCGGGATTGAACCCACGACCTCCTGCATACCGGCGAGGTAGTTAACATCTCCTAGCCACCGTGACGATGATGAGAGAGAGACACGCAAACTCCAAATATACAGCACAGGTGTCAGGGTCGGATTGAACCCACGACCTCCTGTATACCAGGCGAGGTAGTTAACATCTCCTAGCCACCGTGATGATGATGAAGAGAGACACGCAAACTCCAAATATACAGCAGCAGGTGTCAGGATCGGATTGAACCCACGACCTCCTGCATACCGGCGAGGTAGTTAACATCTCCTAGCCACCGTGATGATGATGAGAGAGAGACACGCAAACTCCAAATATACAGCAGGCATTCAGGGTCGGGATCGAACCCACGACCTCCTGTAGACCAGGCGAGGTAGTTAACATCTCCTAGCCACCGTGATGATGATGAGAGAGAGACACGCAAACTCCAAATATACAGCAGCAGGCGTCAGGGTCGGGATGAACCCACGACTCCTGTATACCAGGCGAGGTAGTTAACATCTCCTAGCCACCGTGATGATGATGAGAGAGAGACACGCAAACTCCAAATATACCAGCAGGCGTCAGGGTCGGGATCGAACCCACGACCTCCTGTAACCAGGCGAGGTAGTTAACATCTCCTAGCCACCGTGATGATGATGAAGAAAGACACGCAAACTCCAAATATACAGCAGCAGGCGTCAGGGTCGGGATTGAACCCACGACCTCCTGCATACCGGGCGAGGTAGTTAACATCTCCTAGCCACGTGATGATGATGAGAGAGAGACACGCAAACTCCAAATATACAGCAGAGGCGTCAGGGTCGGGATTGAACCCACGACCTCCTGCTACCGGCGAGTAGTTAACATCTCTAGCCACCGTGATGATGATGAGAGAGAGACACGCAAACTCCAAATATACAGCAGCAGGCGTCAGGGTCGGGATTGAACCCACGACCTCCTGTAGACCAGGCGAGGTAGTTAACATCTCCTAGCCACCGTGATGATGATGAAGAGAGACACGCAAACTCCAAATATACAGCAGGTGTCAGGGTCGGGATTGAACCCACGACCTCCTGTAACCGGGCGAGGTAGTTAACATCTCCTAGCCACCGTGATGATGATGATGAGAGAGACACGCAAACTCCAAATATACAGCAGGTGTCAGGGTCAGGATTGAACCCACGACCTCCTGTATACCGGCGAGGTAGTTAACATCTCCTAGCCACCGTGATGATGATGATGAGAGAGACACGCAAACTCCAAATATACAGCAGGTGTCAGGGTCAGGATTGAACCCACGACCTCCTGTATACCGGGCGAGGTAGTTAACATCTCCTAGCCACCGTGATGATGATGATGAGAGAGACACGCAAACTCCAAATATACAGCAGGTGTCAGGGTCAGGATTGAACCCACGACCTCCTGCATACCGGCGAGGTAGTTAACATCTCCTAGCCACCGTGATGATGATGAGAGAGAGACACGCAAACTCCAAATATACAGCAGAGGCGTCAGGGTCGGGATTGAACCCACGACCTCCTGCATACCGGGCGAGGTAGTTAACATCTCCTAGCCACCGTGATGATGATGAGAGAGAGACACGCAAACTCCAATATACAGCACAGGTGTCAGGGTCGGGATTGAACCCACGACCTCCTGTATACCGGGCGAGGTAGTTAACATCTCCTAGCCACCGTGATGATGATGAGAGAGAGACACGCAAACTCCAAATATACAGCAGCAGGCGTCAGGGTCGGGATTGAACCCACGACCTCCTGTATACCAGGCGAGGTAGTTAACATCTCCTAGCCACCGTGATGATGATGAGAGAGAGACACGCAAACTCCAAATATACAGCAGGTGTCAGGGTTCGGGATTGAACCCACGACCTCCTGTATACCGGGCGAGGTAGTTAACATCTCCTAGCCACCGTGATGATGATGATGAGAGAGACACGCAAACCAAATATAC
>WFAB01001625.1:0-100000 GCA_018977245.1 Lethenteron camtschaticum
CCATAGACTCAACACTGCCATAGACTCAACACTGTCCATAGACTCAACACTGCCCATAGACTCAACACTACCCATAGACTAACACTGCCCATAGACTGCCCATAGACTCAACACTGCCCATAGACTCAACACTACCCACAGTCTCAACACTGCCCATAGACTCAACACTACCCATAGACTCAACACTGCCCATAGACTCAACACTGCCCATAGACGAACACTACCCATAGACTAACACTGCCCATAGACTCAACACTACCCATAGACTCAACACTACCCATAGACTCAACACTGCCCATAGACTCAACACTACCCATAGACTCAACACTACCCATAGACTCAACACTGCCCATAGACTCAACACTACCCATAGACTCAACACTACCCATAGACTCAACACTACCCATAGACTCAACACTGCCCATAGACTCAACACTACCCATAGACTCAACACTGCCCATAGACTAACACTGTCCATAGACTCAACACTACCCATAGACTAACACTGCCCATAGACTCAGCACTGCCCATAGACTCAACACTACCCATAGACTCAACACTGCCCATAGACTCAACACTACCCATAGACTCAACACTGCCCATAGACTAAACACTACCCATAGACTCAACACTACCCATAGACTAACACTGCCATAGACTCAGCACTGCCCATAGACTCAACACTACCCATAGACTCAGCACTGCCCATAGACTCAACACTACCCATAGACTCAACACTGCCCATAGACTCAACACTACCCATAGACTCAACACTGCCCATAGACTCAACACTACCCATAGACTCAACACTACCCATAGACTAACACTGCCCATAGACTCAGCACTGCCCATAGACTCAACACTACCCATAGACTCAACACTACCCATAGACTCACCACTGCCCATAGACTCAACACTGCCCATAGACTCAGCACTGCCCATATACTCAACACTGCCCATAGACTCAACACTACCCATAGACTCAACACTGCCCATAGACTCAACACTGCCCATAGACTCAACACTACCCATAGACTAACACTACCCATAGACTCAACACTACCCATAGACTTAACACTACCCATAGACTNAACACTACCCATAGACTAACACTACGCATAGACTCAACACTGCCCATAGACTCAACACTACCCATAGACTCAACACTGCCCATAGACTAACACTACCCATAGACTCAACACTGCCCATAGACTCAACACTGCCCACTCAACACTCCCATAGACTCAACACTACCCATAGACTAACACTACCCATAGACTAACACATAGACTCAACACTGCCCATAGACTCAACACTGCCCATAGACTCAACACTGCCCATAGACTCAACACTGCCAGTAGACTAACACTACCCATAGACTCAACACAGCCCATAGACTATCACTACCCATAGACTCAACACTGCCATAGACTAACACTACCCATAGACTATCACTACCCATAGACTATCACTACCCATAGACTCAACACTGCCCATAGACTAACACTACCCATAGACTCAACACTACCCATAGACTCAACACTGCCCATAGACTCAACACTGCCCATAGACTCAACACTGCCTTAGACTCAACACTACCCATAGACTCAACACTACCCATAGACAACACTACCCATAGACAACACTGCCCATAGACTCAACACTACCCATAGACTAACACTGCCCATAGACTCAACACTGCACCTCCGATTTGTACGGTGGCTCCGTACGGTGCGAAAGAAGTTCGGCGTACAACATGCATGGCTCACCACGGGACAATTGGGTCCGTCAATCATCAGCTCCAATTCAAACCTCATCAACTCGGCACGCCAATGAACGCAATTAAGCTAATCAACCCCACTCGTCTCTGTGTGTCTCTCTCTGTGTCTCTCTCTGTATGGTGTCTCTCTCTGTGTCTCTCTGTGTCTCTCTCTCTGTGTCTCTCTCTGTGTCTCTCTCATCTCTGTGTCTCTCTGTCTCTCTCTGTGTATCTCTCTCTGTGTCTCTCTCTGTGTCTCTCTCTCTCTCTCTGTCTCTCTCTCTGTATCTGTGTCTCTCTGTGTCTCTCTCNTCTGTGTCTCTCTCTCTGTATCGGTGTCTCTCTCTGTGTCTCTCTGTGTCTCTCTCTCTCTCTCTGTGTCTCTTTCTGTGTCTCTCTCTGTGTCTCTCTCTCTGTGTCTCTCTCTCNGTGTCTCTGTGTCTCTCTCTGTCTGTCTCTCTCTCTCTGTGTCTCTCTTTCTGTGTCTCTCTCTGTGTGTCTCTTCTCTCTCTGTGTCTCTATCTCTCTGTATCTGTGTCTCTCGGTGTCTCTCTCTGTGTCTCTCTCTGTGTCTCTCTTTCTGTATCTGTGTCTCTCGGTGTCTCTCTCTGTGTCTCTCTCTGTGTCTCTCTCTCGTCTGTGTCTCTCTCGGTGTCTCTCTCTGTATCTGTCTCTATGTGCCTCTCTCTGTATCTCTCTCTGTATCTGTGTCTCTCNCTGTGTCTCTCTGTCTCTCTCTTGTGTCTCTCTCCGTATCTGTCTCTCTGTGTCTCTCTCTCTCTCATCTGTGTCTTTCTCTCTCTCTCTGTGTCTCTCTTTCGTTTCACTACATCTCCTGTTTATTCATCACATCTGTCATCTCTTTAAGAGTTTACAAATCGAAACGGGGTGGGAGGGGGGGAGGGGTGGGCCCCCTGTACCCGCCCCCCCCTCCGGTGATGGCTCACTCCCGGAGGAGCGGTGGCACAGTGGTTAGCGCACTGCGCTGTGATTCAAACGGCCTGAGTTCGATTCCCAGCCACGTGATCCCAACCAACCCCCCGTCGTCACCCCACCTGCTTGACCATATTTCACCACTCTGAGACCTCCTTTACAGTGGAAAATATAATGATAGGTTTTACCCTTTCAACTGGTACAAAAACTGACACCTTTATACAAGGCATCATAAATGCGATAACCGTGACGCAGGGATTCATCTTGCAAACAAAAATAAAAAACATATTTTATTATGTATTATTTTATTATTTTATTACTTCCCTTCCGTGACTTTACAAAGAACCAAGACTCCCGGCATCATGTTTGCAATAACCACAACACAAGCANTCAAAGTGGCAAACAAGGACAGTGCATATCATTACAAGTNGTTTATTTTTGTGCATTTTGACTGTTGTGTTGTGGTTATTCAAACGATGCTGTACTAAAGGTGTCAGTTTTTGTACCGTTGAAAGGTAAAACCTATTATTATATTTTTTGTTACATAGTGTATGTTACAGCTCTAATACTCACGCTGACCTCTTTGAGTTGTACGCCTTTTTGGCGTCTTCTGGTCAACACCAGGAGAAGGTTAAGAAAAGCTGCGGCCAACCAACTTCAAGGACAGGCATTCAATCAGAGGTTTCTTTTCTTTTTGTTTGATTGACTGCTTGGTGGAGAAACATGATGCTGTAAAAGGTGTCATTTTTGTACCAGTTGAAATAAAAACCATTATCATACTTCACCCAGTCGTGCTGATCAGCGTGCGAGGTGGGTCACATTATTTGTCGGCACGGCGTCATGGAGTGATCGATAAAAGGGCTCAACGGCAATTGCTATTATTATTATCGAAGAATATTCCGTGTGTCTATGCACCTACGTTCATATCTACACACGTCCATAAGCAGCATGTAAATACATACATAGAGGTTTGCACAAGACATGTCGATACGTACTCTAGAGTGTACAGTTTACATGAACATGCACACACATGCAAAGATCCCCAGGTAGCCATAATATACTTTTGGGGCAAGTGCTGTTAGCGAGCTGCAGCAGCAGTAGCACCTATGAAGGCCGGCACGGTACACGAGGGGGTGGGTGGCCAGCACCACGCCCGGCCGCCTTTGTCTCCCCAGTGGCGATGTTTACACACCGCACCGTTTAATCGTTTGAGGCTGAGTCGACCTAGGGGAGGCCCAGGACCGGTTCATATAATCGTCACCGGTGTGGGACGTGAGCGGGAATCTCAGCGTAGCGCTAACCGCTGCACTACCGTTCCCACACACTCGTGTCGTGCACACACACACACACGTGTACACACACACGTGTACACACACACACGTGTACACACACGTGTACACGCACACGTGTACACACACACACACACGTAGCAACACATACATGTNCACATACACACACGTGTACACACACACGTGTACACACACACGTGCACACACACACGTGCACACACACGTGTACACGCACACGTGTACACACACACACGTGCAAACACATACATGTACACATACACGTGTACACACACACATGTGTACACACACACGTGTACACACACACCTCGTGTACACACACACACGTGTACACACACACGTACACACACACACACGTGTACACACACGTGTACACACACACGTGTACACACACACGTGTACACACACACGTGCACACACACGTGTACACACACACGTGNAGACACACATACACACACGTGTACACACACACACGTGTACACACACACACGTGTACACACACGTGTACACACACACACACGTGTACACACACACAGACACGTGTACACACACACACACGTGTACACACACGTGCACACACGCGTAGGGCGCGCGTGTGCCGGGGTCTTTGTTTTGTGGGACGTCCCCGGCTCGGGTCAGACCTCGTGATCGCGCGCTGAAGGGGTCATTAGGGATAGGGGGGTAGGGGGGATAGGGGGTANGGGGGGAGTGCCCCACCCTGCAGCCTCCTGCCCACCACTCAATGATACGGCGCGACCCGGGGGCCGCAGATGTCCAGTAAGAGTGTCCGTCTCCCATCACCCACAAGGGACATCATCAACATCAACACCATCACCACCACCATCACCCACAAGGGACACCATCACCACCCATCACCATCACCCACAAGGGACACCATCAACACCATCACCCACACGGGACACCATCAACATCATCACCATCACCCACACGGGACACCATCAACATCAACACCATCACCACCACCACCCCATCACCATCACCACCACCATCACCCACCACACCATCACCACCCCATCACCATCACCCACACGGACACCATCAACATCAACACCATCACCCACAACACCATCAACATCAACACCATCACCCACACCACCATCACCACCCCCATCACCACCCCCATCACCACCACCACCACCCCCATCATCACCACCACCACCACCATCACCACCACCACCCCACCACCACCGCCACCACCACCACCCCCNATCACCACCCCCATCATCACCACCACCACCACCATCATGACCACCCCATCACCACCGCCATCACCATCAGCACCCCATCACCACCACCACCACCGCCACCCCCATCACCACCCCATCATCACCACCACCCCATCACCACCCCACTCCACCCCATCACCACCACCACCANCCCCATCATCACCACCCCATCACCACCCCATCACCACCACCATCCGCCACCACCACCACCACCCCATCATCACCACCATCATCACCACCACCCCATTACCACCACCCCCACCGCCACCACCACCACCCCCCATCACCACCACTCCCATCACCACCCCCATCACCACCACCACTCCATCACCACCACCACCCCCACCACCACCACCACCCCCATCATCACCACCACCCCATCACCACCACCCTCATCACCACCACCCCCATCACCACCACCCCACCACCACCACCCCCATCATCAACACCACCCCCATCACCACCACCCCCATCACCACCACCACCACCACCACCCCCACATCACCACCACCCCATCACTCCCACACCACCACCACCACCACCCCCATCATCACCACCACCATCACCACCATCACCACCACCACCCCATCACCACCACCACCACCCCCATCATCACCACCACCCCATCACAACCACCCCCACCACCACCGCCACCACCACCACCACCCCCATCACCACCACCACCGCCAACACCACCACCCCCATCACCACCACCACCACCACCACCGCCACCACCACCCCATCACCACCACCCATCACCACCCCCATCACCACCAGCACCCCCATCACCACCGCCACCCCATCACCACCCCCATCACCACCCCCATCACCACCACCACCACCCCATCATCACCACCCCCATCATCACCACCACGCCCATCACCACCCCATCACCACCACCACCACCACCACCGCCACCTCCATCACCACCCCCATCACCACCACCACCGCCACCCCCATCATCACCAACCATCACCACCATCACCACCACCATCACCACCACCACCATCACCACCACCATCATCACCATCACCACCACCATCACCACCACCATCATCACCACCACCACCACCATCACCACCATTATAATCACCACCACCACCATCATCATCATCACCACCACCACCACGCCCATCACCACCATCATCATCATCACCACCACCACCACCACCACCCCCATCACCACCCCCATCACCATCACCATCCACCACCACCCCCATCACCACCACCATCATCATCACCACCACCCCCATCACCACCACCACCCCCACCACCCCATCACCCCCATCACCACCACCATCACCACCACCACCACCCCCATCACCACCACCATCATCATCATCACCACCACCACCTCATCATCACACCCCATCACCACCATCACCACCCCCATCACCATCACCACCATCACCACCCCCATCACCACCCCATCACCACCACCACCATCACCACCACCACCCCCCATCACCACCACCACCCCCCATCACCCCCATCACCCCCATCACCACCCCATCACCACCANCCCATCACCACCACCACCCTCATCATTACCACCACCATCATCATCACCACCACCACCATCATCACCACCCCCATCACCACCACCATCACCACCCCCATCACCACCATCACCACCATCACCATCACCACCCCCATCACCACCACCACCCTCATCACCACCACCACCCCATCATCACCACCACCATCATCATCACCACCACCCCACCACCCCCATCACCATCCCCATCACCACCACCACCACCANGCCCATCATCACCACCACCATCTCATCACCACCCCATCACCACCCCACACCACCACCCCATCACCACCACCACCACCATCACCACCACCCCCATCACCACCACCACCCTCATCATCACCACCACTATCATCACCACCACCCCCACCANCCCCATCACCATCCCCATCACCCCCATCACCACCACCACCACCATCACCACCCCCATCACCACCATCACCATCACCACCACCACCCTCCATCACCACCACCACCCTCATCACCACCACCACCCTCATCACCACCACCCCCACCANCCCCATCACCACCATCACCACCACCACCATCACCACCANCCCCCTCATCACCACTACCACCATCACCACCACCACCACCACCCCCATCACCACCCCCATCACCACCATCACCACCACCACCCCCATCACCACCACCACCCTCATCACCACCACCACCATCTCCATCACCACCACCACCATCAGCACCACCACTCCCTTCACCACCACCACCCTCATCATCATCACCACCATCATCACCACCACCCCCACCACCCCCCATCACCATCCCATCACCACCCCATCCCACCACCACCATCACCACCACCCCCACCACCCCATCACCACCACCACCCTCATCATCACCACCACCATCATCATCACCACTACCCCCATCACCATCCCCATCACCACCATCACCACCCCATCACCACCACCATCACCACCACCACTACCACGCCCATCACCACCATCACCACCACCACCCCCACCACCACCCCATCACCAACACCACCACCATCACCACCACCATCACCACCCCATCACCACCATCACCACCCCATCACCACCACCACCAACACCACCATCACCACACCATCACCACCCCATCACCACCACCATCACCATCACCACCACCCCATCACAGCCCCCATGACCACCCCCATCACCACCACCCCACCACCACCACCACCATCATCACACCACCACCACCACCATCATCATCATCATCACCACCATCATCATCACCACCACCCCCATCACCACACCCANCCCCATCANCCCCACCACCCCATCACCCCCACCACCCCATCACCACCCCATCACCACCACCCCATCACCACCACCACCACCATCACCACCACCACCCCATCACCACCACCACCGCCACGTGGCCACCCCATCACCACCACCACCATCACCACCATCACCACCACCACCACCCCCTCACCACCACCACCATCACCACCATCATCACCACACCACCCCATCACCACCATCACCATCACCACCACCACCCCATCACCACCACCACCCTCATCATCACCACCACCATCACCATCCCCATCACCACCACCACCACCCCCATCACCATCCCCATCACCACCACCACCACCCCCCCATCACCACCACCACACCACCATCACCACCACCACCACCCCATCACCACCACCACCATCACCACCATCCACCACCACCACCCCATCACCACCACCACCATCACCACCATCACCACCACCACCCCCATCACCACCACCACCATCACCACCATCACCACCACCACCANCCCCATCACCACCATCACCATCACCACCATCACACCACCACCACCCCCATCACCACCACCACCGCCACGGCAATCGTGAGTCAGCCAGTGTCATCCGCTGCTGGATGAAATCCATCCCAAGCGGCCGCGTCTCCTCCTCCTCAACTGCCGCTCCGTGCTGAGCCTCGACCGCAGTGGCGCACATCGGGGTCCGCTTGACCAATGACGACAGTCCACCTGTGCCTGTGTGTGTCTGTGTGTTAGTGTGTGTGTGGGTGTGTGTGTGTGTCTGTGTGTGTGTGGGTGTGTGTGTTGTGTGGTGGTGGGTGTGGGTGNGTGGTGTGTGTGTGTGGTGTGTGTGGTGTGGGTGGTGCTGTGTGTGTCTGTGTGTTTACGTGGTGGTGCTGTGTGGTNTGTGTTGTGGTGTTNGTGGTGTGGGTGAGTGGTGTTAGTGTTGGTGGGGTGTGTGTGTGGTGGTGTGGTGGTGGTGTTTAGTGTGGTGGTGTCTGTGGTGTGTGTTAGTGGTGGTCGTGNGTGGTGTNTGNGGTGTGGTGGTGGTGTTAGGTGNGTGGTGTNTGGTGTTAGTGTGGTGTNTGTATGTGGTGGTGTACTGNGTGGGTCCTGATTGTTGTGNCTGTGGCATCAGTGGTGTAGCGGTTAGTGCGCTGCGCTATGAACCCGGCGACCCGGGTTCGATTCCCGCTCACGGNCAACACCGGTGACGATTTTATGAACGGTCCTGGGCCTCCCTACGTAGACTCAGCCTCAAATGAGTACCTGGTGCGGTGTGTAAACATCGCTAGCATTGATGGCCACCCANCCCCCTCGTGTGGCGTGCCGGCCTTCATAGGTGCTCGCTAACAGCACTTGACCCTACAGCCTGTTAAGGCTACACGGGGACCTTTGTCTTTTGTGACATCTTAACTGGCTCGCCTGGTCTACAGGAGGTCGTGGGTTCGATCCCGACCCTGACACCTGCTGCTGTATATTTGGATTTTGCGTTTCTCTCGCTCTCATCATCATCACGGTGGCTAGGAGATGTTACTACCTCGCCCGGTGTGCAGGAGGTCGTGGGTTCGATCCCGACCCTGACGCCTGCTGTTGTAGTTTGGAGTTTGCGTGTCTCTCTCTCATCATCACACGGTGGCTAGGAGATGTTAACTACCTCGCCTGGTGTACAGGAGGTCGTGGGTTCGATCTCGACCCTGACGCCTCTCGTANATTTGGAGTTTGCGTGNNTCTCGCTCTCATCATCATCACGGTGGCTAGGAGATGTTAACTACCTCGCCTGGTATGCAGGAGGTCGTGGGTTCGATCCCGACCTGACGCCTGCTGATGTATATTTGGAGTTTGCGTGNCTCTCTCTCATCATCATCACGGTGGCTAGGAGATGTTAACTACCTCGCCTGGTCTGCAGGAGGTCTTGGTTCGATCCCGACCCTGACATCTGCTGCTGTATATTTGGAGTTTGCGTTTCTCTCNTATCATCATCATCACGGTGGCTAGGAGATGTTAACTACCTCGCCTGGTGTACAGGAGGTCGTGGTTCGATCACGACCTGACGCCTGCTGAGTAATTTGGAGTTTCGTGTCTCTCTCTCTCATCATCATCACGGTGGCTAGGAGATGTTAACTACCTCGCCTGGTCTGCAGGAGGTCTTGGGTTCGATCCGACCCTGACATCTGCTGCTGTATATTTGGAGTTTGCGTTTCTCTCTATCATCATCATCACGGTGGCTAGGAGATGTTAACTACCTCGCCTGGTCTACAGGAGGTCGTGGGTTCGATCCGACCTGACGCCTGCTGCTGTATATTTGGAGTTTGCGTGTCTCTCTCTCATCATCATCACGGTGGCTAGGAGATGTTAACTACCTCGCCTGGTCTAGGAGGTCGTGGTTCGATCCGACCCTGACGCCTGCTGCTGTATATTTGAGTTTGCGTGTCTCTCTCTCATCATCATCATGGTGCTAGGAGATGTTACTACCTCGCTGTTACAGAGGTCGTGGGTTCCATCACGACCTGACGCCTGCTGCTGTGTCTTTGATCGTGTGGATTTAAATCCGGTCCTCCGGTTTTCCCTGCACGTTCAGAATCGAGATCACGCGTTTAGAGGATTTGGTGATGCTGTTAGTAGCTCAGCTTATTGTAGAGTATATTTAGCATACTGATGATACTATGTAGNTTATACTTTAGTTGTTTAGTGGGGTTTGTTACTGCATACATACTATTAACATTCCTTCCCTTCGTTAATGCTACCCTATCCCCTCCCTTTGATGCTGCTAATCCTGCGTAATGCACGGGCATAATATGACCACCTCACGCATTTCAAAGTAAGTCTAATCCCATATCTTCATTTTCCATGCTAAATTCCTCTTGATACGCAAATTATTTTGTGGGCTCTTCCCCTCAACCCGTTAAATATACGCCAAGCCTGGCGTGTTTCATTCAGACGCTGTCTTCCCACGACCTGTTCACCTGAGGCGGCTGCTTGCGTTGTGGCCGAAACGTCGTGAGAATTATTTTATTATGTTTTATTTTTATTATTTTATTATTTCTCTTACGTGACTTTACCGAAAGAACCAAGAAGATGAATCCTTGCAGTCACGAAAGCTTTAAATCGACGCGTCTGTTTCTCTAAATAAGTTTAAAAAAACAAAACTCTCGAATCCGTGCGCATGGCCCCGCTCTGGACGCCATTTGCGAGCGTCTGACAAGTGCGTGGAGAGATGCATGCTGGGAATTGCTCTGACGCGTTCGTGACGTCGTCGCATTGATCTCGCCCAGCAGTGGAGAGACCACGGCGGTGATGACGATGATCGCACCCGAGAGAGACGGGAGGGGGGGGCACGTGGGTAAGAGAACACAGGGGGCTATGCCCGTGTCCGCGGAGACACGCGGGGAGACAGGGGGGGAAGGGGGGGAGACACGCGGGGAGACAGGGGGGGACAGGGGGAGACAGGGGGGAGACACGCAGGGAGACAGGGGGGAGACAGGGGGAGACAGGGAGACAGGGGGGGAGACAGGGGGGAGACAGGGAGACGGGGGGGGGAACAGGGGGGAGACAGGGGGAGACAGGGAGACAGGGGAGGAGACACGCGGGAGACAGGGGGAGACAGGGGGAGGGAGACAGGGGGGGACANGGGGGGATAGGGGGGAGACAGGGAGACACAGGGGGGAGACACAGGGGGGAGACAGGGAGACAGGGAGACAGGGGGGGACAGGGGGGGAGACAGGGGGGGAGACAGGGAGACNGGGGGGGGGAGACAGGGGGAGACANGGGGGGAGACACGGGGGGAGACAGGGGGGAGACAGGGGGGAGACAGGGAGACAGGGGGGGGGGACAGGGGGACAGGGGGGAGACAGGGAGACACAGGGGGAGACACAGGGGGGAGACAGGGAGACAGGGAGACAGGGGGGGACAGGGGGGAGACAGGGAGACNGGGGGGGAGACANGGGGGAGACAGGGGGGGAGACACGGGGGGAGACAGGGGGAGGGAGACAGGGGGGGAGACACGCGGGGAGACAGGGGGAGACAGGGCGAGACAGGGAGACAGGGGGGAGACACGCGAGGAGACAAGTGGGGACATGGGGAGACAGGGGGGAGACACGGGGGGGGGGACGGGGAGACGGGGAGACAGGGAGACAGGGGTGGAGACAGGGAGACAGGGGGGGAGACGGGGGGGAGACACGGGGGAGACANGGGGGGGACAGGGNGGGAGACACGGGGGAGACACAGGGTGGAGACACGGGGAGACACAGGGTGGAAACACAGGGGGGAGACACGGGGGGAGACAGGGAGACACGGGGGGGGGGAGACAGGGAGACACAGGGGGAGACACAGGGGGAGACANGGGGAGACAGGGGGGGAGACACAGGGAGAGACAGGGGGGAGACAGGGGGGGAGACACGGGGGAGACACNGGGGGAGACACGGGGGGGGTAGACNGGGGGGAGACACANGGGGGAGACACGGGGGAGACGGGGGGAGACACGGGGGGGAGACATAGGGGGAGACACNGGGGAGACGGGGGGAGACACGGGGGAGACACGGGGGAGACACAGGGGGGAGACACAGGGGGAGACACGGGGGAGACGGGGGGAGACACAGGGGGAGACACAGGGGGGGGACACGGGGGGGGAGACAGGGAGACACAGGGGGAGACACAGGGGGAGACAGGGGGAGACACAGGGGGGAGGGGGAGACAGGGAGACACAGGGGGAGACACAGGGGGGAGACAGGGGGTGAGACAGGGAGACAGGGAGACACAGGGAGGAGACGGGGGCGTGTGAGCTGGGCGTGGGGATCACCCTTTGATGGACTCTCCCTCCTCCCCCTCCGTGTTTATCCGCCCGTCCTGACCTCTGTGATTGACCCCGTGTTCTTTAATTTAAATGTCACGACCCCATTTTGTTGGCGCTATTGACATACATCGATCGCGTGGGGAGAGATATCTGTGTGCGTGCGTGCGTGTGCGACTGTGTCTTTATGTGCGCGTGTGTGACTGCGTGTGTCTGTGTGTGTGTGTGACTGTGTGTGTCTGTGTGTGTCTGTGTGTGTCTGTGTGCGTGCGTGCGTGTGCGACTGTGTCTTTATGTGCGCGTGTGTGACTGGTGTCTNTGTCTTTATGTGCGCGTGTGTGACTGCGTGTGTGTCTGTGTGTGTCGACTGTGTGGTGATGTGTGCGTGGTGACTGCGTGTGTGTCTGTGGTGTCTGTGTGTGTGTGTGTGCGTGTGTGTGTGAGTGTGTCTGTGTGTGTCTGTCTGTGTATGTCTGTCTGTGTGTGTGTCTGTGTGTGTCTGTGTGTGTCTGTGTGTGACTGTGTCNGTGTGTGTGTGTGTCTGTGTGTGACTGTGTGCGTGTGTGGTGTCTGTGGGGAGCAGTGGTGTAGCGGTTAGCGCACTACGCTATGAACCCGGTGACCCGGGTTCGATTCCCGCTCACGGCCAACACCCAGTGACGATTATTTTAAGCGGTCCGGGCCTCCCCTAGGTCGACTCAGCCTCAAATGAGTACCTGGTGCGGTGTGCAAACATCGCCACTGGGGAGACAAAGGCGGCCCGGCGTGGTGCTGGCCACCCACCCCCTCGTGCGCCGTCACAGGTGCTACTCGCTAACAGCACTTGCCCCAACAGTCGTTGAAAGCTATACGGGGGATCTTTGTCTTTCATATGTATACGTGTGTTTATGTGCGTCTGTGTAACTGTGTATATATGTGCGCGCGTGTGTATATATGTGTAAATACGTACGCATAAGGAATGTGTCAATATTCTACCGATCCTGGGGCAACCTAGGTCCACTCAGCCTCAAATAAGTACCTGCGTGAACATCGGCACTTGGGGAGACAAAGGCGGCCGGGCGTGGCGCTGGCAACCCATCCACTCGCTAACGACAGTTGCCCCTAAATTACGTGAAGGCTATACGGGGTCTCTGGTTTTGGAGTGTCAATGTGTGCGTGTGTGTGTCAATGTGTGCGTGTGTGAGTGTGTGCGTGTGTCCATGTGTGTGTGTGCGTGTGTGTGTGTTTATGGGTGTGTGTCTGTGTGTTTATGAGTGTGTGTCAATGTGTGCGTGTGTCCATGTGTGTGTGCGTGTGTGTGTTTATGGGTGTCTGTGTGTGTGTGTCTGTGTGTTTATGAGTGTCTGTCAATGTGTGCGTGCGTGTGCGTGTGTTTATGGGTGTGTGTCTCTGTGTGTGTGTGTTAATGTGTGTGCGTGTGTGTGTTTATGAGTGTGTGTCAATGTGTGTGTCTCTGTGTGTGTCTCTGTGTGTGTCTGTGGTGTGTCTGTGTGTGTCTGTGCATGTGTCAATGTGTGTGTCTCTGTATATGTGTCTGTGTGTGTGTCAATGTATGCGTGTGTGTGGATATGAGTGTGCGTCTCTGTCTGTGTGTCTGTGTGTGTCTCTGTGTGTGTGTCTGTGTGTGTGTCAATGTGTGTCAATGTCTGTGTCTGTGTGTCAAGTGTGTGTGCGTGTGTGTGTTTATGAGTGTGTGTCTGTGTGTGTGTCTGTGTCAATGTGTGTGTCTGTGTGTGAGTGTGTGTGTTTATGAGTGTGTGCGTGTGTGTTTATGAGTGTGTGTCTGTGTGTGTGTCTGTGTCAATGTGTGAGTGTGTCTGTGTGTGTTTATGAGTGTGTGTCTGTGTGTGTGTCTGTGTCAATGTGTGAGTGTGTCTGTGTGTGTTTATGAGTGTGTGTCTGTGTGTGTCTGTGTCAATGTGTGAGTGTGTCTGTGTGTGTTTATGAGTGTGTGTCTGTGTGTGTCAATGTGTGAGTGTGTCTGTGTGTGAGTGTGTGTGTTTATGAGTGTGTGCGTGTGTGTGTTTATGAGTGTGTGTCTCTGTGTGTGTCTGTGTCAATGTGTGAGTGTGTCTGTGTATGAGTGTGTGTGTTTATGAGTGTGTGTCTGTGTGTGTGTCTGTGTCAATGTGTGAGTGTGTGCGTGTGTGTGTTTATGAGTGTGTGTCTGTGTGTGTGTCTCTGTGTGCGCGTGCCGTGTGAGTGAGTGAGATGCCCCACTCTCATCAGCAGCACGCACTCAGTAATAATTACACTCACAGGCTACACGGACCCCCGTGTAGCCTTCACAGACTGTAGGGCAAGTGCTGTTAGCGAGCACCTATGAAGGCCGGCACTGTGGCACACGAGGGGTGGGTGGCCAGCACCACGCCGGCCGCCTTTGTCTCCCAGTGACGATGTTTCCACATCGAGCCAGATTCTTAGCCGCAGCGCGCGAGCTCCACTTGCCGCTCCCCACGTGACCCATGCACGCGCCACAGATCAGCGCGGTGGGCTACGTACGGGCGAAAGAAGCTCAACACGCAGACTGCTCACGTGAGCCGGGCCTGAGCCTCCCCTCGGTCGACTCGGCCTCAAATGAGTACCTGGTGCGGTGTGTAAACATCGCCACAGGGAGACAAAGGCGGCCGGGCGTGGTGCTGGTCACCCACCCCTCGTGTGCCACGAGGCCGGCCTTCATAGGTGCTGCTCGCTAACAGCACTTGCCCCTACAGTCTGTTAAGGCTATATGGGGGATCTTTGTGTGTGTGTGTGTGGGGAGCGGTGGTGGAGCGGTTACTGCGCTGCGAACCCGGCGACCCGAGTTCGATACGCGCTCACGGCCAACATCGGTGACGATTATGAACCGGTCCCGGTCCTCCCCCTAGGTCGACTCGGCCTCAAATGANTACCTGGTGTTGCTACACGGGAGACAAAGGCGGCCGGGCGTGGTTCTGGCTTGCCACAGGTGCTCCTTCGCTAACAGCACTTGCCCAACAATCTGTTGAGGCTACACGGGGGTCCTTTGTTTGTGTATCTAGTACATGTGGGGAGCTGGGGAGCGTCAGCCTGCGCTGCGAACCTGGCGCCCGAGTTCCAATCCCGTTCACGGACAACACCGGGTGACCATTAGAACCGGTCTCGGGCCAGTACCTAGGTCGACTCAGCCATGGCACCTGGGAGACAAAGGCGGCCGGGCGTGGTTTCTGGCCACCCCCGTTAATAGGTGCTGCTACTCGCTAACAGCACTTGCCCCAGCAGCAGCCCGTGTAGGGCTATACNGGGGACCTTTGTCGTTGGTGTGGGTGTGAAGCACAATCTTGAGACTAAGTAGCCCGCTGTGCAGATGGCGAAGAGAGACCCTAGAGACAAAGACACAGATACACAGAGAGACACGGAGACAGAGAGACACGATAGAGACACAGAGAGACAGAGACACGAGAGACAGAGACACACACAGAGAGACACGGAGACACAGAGAGAGAGACAAAGACACAGATACACAGAGAGACACGGAGACACATGGAGACACAGAGACACACACAGAGAGATACAGATACACAGAGAGGCACAGAGAGAGACACAGAGAGAGACACAGATAGAGACAAGAGAGACACACACAGAGACACAGAGAGAGAAACACACAGATACACAGAGAGACACAGAGAGAGGGAGACAGACACACAGAGAGACACGGAGACACAGAGAGACACAGAGAGAGAGGAGAGACAGAGACACAGAGAGACAGAGAGACACAGATACACAGAGAGACACGGAGAGAGAGAGAGAGAGAGAGACAGAGACACGCACAGATACACAGAGAGACACAGAGACACACACAGAGAGAGAGAACACAGATACACAGAGAGACACAGATACACAGAGAGAGACACGGAGGGACAGAGAGAGACACACAGATACACAGAGAGACACGGAGAGACACGGAGAGACATAGATACACAGCGAGAAACACAGATAAACACGGAGAAACACAGAGAGACACAGAGACACACAGAGACACAGGCAGAGAGAGACACACAGAGACACACACAGAGAGACACACACCGAGACAGAGAGAGAGACAGAGAGAGAGAGAGACACAGAGGCACAGAGAGAGACACAGAGAGAGAGAGACATACACGAAGACAGACACAAGCCTTCCGCGCGCTAATCGGAGGTGCTGGTGCGGGTGGTCTAAGGCGCCGGGCTGAGTGAGACACGCGGGCGCTGCTCAAGGAACGAGTTCGTCAACCGCGCGGGAGTCAAAGTCCAGCGTGGCTCCCAGTGGAAGGAGAGCGTTCCAGACGGCCATCCGATGCGGTTGCCCCCGCGTGGCCTCTTATGGAGAGCCCTTCCTGTACCGGTGGGGGGGGGGGGGGTGACCAGGCGAGGTAATTAACATCTCCTATCCACCGTGATGATGATGAGTGACCAGGCGAGGTAGTTAACATCTCCTAGCCACCGTGATGATGATGAGAGAGAGACACGCAAACTCCAAATATACAGCAGCAGGCGTCAGAGTCGGAATCGAACCCACGAACCTCCTGTAGACCAGGCGAGGTAGTTAACATCTCCTAGCCACCGCGATGATGTCTGTCTAGATCGCCGTGTGGAGTCGCTCTCGCTCGCTCGCTCGCCTGCGTAAAGGTCAACGTCGAGGTCACGTCGGGTCGTCGAACGAATTTCCTCGCTCGCTCGCNGTAGATTTCGCCACTGCCTTGCGCTCTCCCGCCGCGTTTTANCGCCCGCTCGCTGTTGTGAGCGTCCGCGACTTTCCCCATCTGGGCCATCGTCGCCCGAGGCGGCGGTGGTGGGTGGGAGGTGGTGGTNGGGGGGGGGACTTGCCCGCCACACGCCACTACCCACCCAGCGGCATCCGTCGCGAGCCGGAGCCTCCTGCTCCTCCGCAGAGACCTAAAATCTGACACCGCTGGTGGCGGCCCCCATCGGCAAAACGTCCACTCAGCTCCGGGTGGGGGGGGGGGGCAGCTCTCCTTCCAGGGCCACCAGCCCCCACCCCGCCCGCCCTACACGCGAAGCTTCAACGCGCTCGTGCCGAGGAAGGGGCCGGCACGGCAAAGAAAAAATAATTGCGCACGCCGCACCCGGGCTACGGCATTTGAGGCCGATACGACCTAGGGAGGAGGCCCAGGGCCGGTTCAGATGATCGTCACCGCGGGTTGATGGTGGCCGTGAGCGCGATTCCAACTCGGTTTGTTCACAACAAAGACAAAGAATCCATTCCCCCCCCCGTGTAGCCTCAACAGACTGTGGGGGCAAGTGCTCCAGCCAGACGCACACCCAACAACAACAACAACAGCCGCACATCGCCCACGAAGTGGCCGTGACGTCATCGCGGCGCTGTGCCAGGCTAGGTGCACCTTGAGGCCACGTGATGATGAAGCGAGGAGGTTTGTTGCTGGCAGGAGGATAGACTTGGGTGCCTGCCAGACGCACCAACAGTGCCCCCCACTTTGCCAACTCGTCGCGATTTAGCCGCCCGGCGCTCCACTCGTTGTTGTGAGCGTCGCTACTCCACCCTCCGTTGTTGTTGGAGGGCGACTGCCTCCAACTGCCCAGCAGCGTCCTTCACGAGNCTCCTCCTCCTCCACAGAGGCCGATCTTGACACCGCTGGTACCGGTCATCGGCAAGTCCACTCAGCTCCACGTCCTCCTGTACCACATCTCTTCTCTAGC
The DNA here is from genome assembly GCA_018977245.1 of Lethenteron camtschaticum. Lineage (NCBI taxonomy): Eukaryota > Metazoa > Chordata > Hyperoartia > Petromyzontiformes > Petromyzontidae > Lethenteron > Lethenteron camtschaticum. The sequence goes on from WFAB01001625.1 coordinate 18,518, forward strand.
CCGTGCACACTCACCCACTNACCCACCGTGTCACTCACTCTCCCACCCACTACCACATCACTCACTCTTCTCTAGCCCTGTCACTCACCCACTCACCCACCCACTCACTCACCCACTCATCACCANTCTTCACACTCACTCCACCCANACACCATTCACTCACTCACTCACTCACCCACTCACCCACTCACCGTGTCACTCACTCACTCACCCACTCACTCACCCACTCACCCATCACTCACACTCTTCTCTAGCCGTGTCACTCACCCACTCACCCACTCACTCACTCACCCACTCANCCATCACCACTCTCCACCCTGTCACTCACACTCACCCACTNACCCACTCACTCACCCACTCACCACCNTTCCCCTGTCACACTCACCCACCACCCACTCACTCACCCACTCATTCTCACCCTGTCACTCTCACTCACCGTGTCACTCACCCACTCACTCACCCACTCTTCAGCCCGTGTCACTCACTCACCCACTCACCNACTCACCACCCACTCACTCACCACTCCTCTCACCCTGTCACTACACTACACCGTGTCACTCACCCACTCACCCACACACTCNTTCACCCTGTCACTCACTCACCCACTCACTCACTCACCCACTCACCCATCACTCCATCTCTTCTCTAGCCCGTGCCTCACCCACTCCCACCCACCNACTCACCCACCATCACCCACTCACCCATTCCATCTCTTCTCTAGCGTGTCACTCACTCGACCACTCACCCACCCCTCACCCACTCACTCACCTATAATCACTCCATCTCTTTCTAGCCCGTGNCGCGCCCCTTACCCCCTCTACCAGCAACAGAAGCCCTGGACGGGTGGTGGGGTGGCCAGCGGCTACNTGGCCCCAAAAAACCTCAGTTTAGCACTAGGCTTTCGCGACCAATATTATTCGTAATATAGGTTTTTTTTGGGTTTAGATCGCGTTATTTATAACTGTGTGTAACCCTCCACCACCGAACGGCCAAACGTAAAAAAAAGTTTCACGTTTTTCAAAGACAAAAAAATTCACTTCTTTAACCCACCCGTTGGGAGAGAATCAACAGATTTTAAAATGAGTAGCACGACGTTTCGCTGGTAGCAGGTNATTACCACCAAATTTTTCAATGCTGTTGATATAAAGCAGTCACTGACTCAACAACTTGCAATCATAAGTGCAAGTTAATTTCGGGTAAAATAATGAAAATGGGGTATGCCGATATAAAAGTTAACCGTAAAAACAAAGTTTTTCACTATAAATCCTTTATATGCGTGGCGGCTGAGTCCTCTCGTCCTCTGGCTTGAGATGGCTGCCACCTATGGGTCAGATGATTATCTGCAGTATTAAACAATTGGTAATTAAATATTTAATTTTTTCCTAAACAGTGTAAAATTTTGGAANTTTTTCACGAACATTAATTGTCACGCACAACGAGTCTGTGTGGAAAATGTCAGCTCGATTGGATCACGGAAGTGGGTTAAAAAACGACCGAAAGGTTTGCACGGTCGTAAGCAAACAAGCAAGTGAACTTAATATAAAGATTTAAAAATGAGATGTGATAGAGCAAATCTGAGATCAGATTTGGAATCGGCACCCTGAAATTAGTCTAGAACAGCTGCAAAAATCCAGGCCAGAAAAAAATGTTTTTGTTGTTGTTGACCAGTGTTTTTTAGTAGTAGGTTTTTTCCCTTTTAAACTGGTACAAACTGGTATAAAGGTGTCAGTTTAAAAGGGGTAAAAATCTACTAAGTGTTATTTAATGTTCTTCTTCCTCGCGTGGAGCAGTGGTTTCTAGACCCCTGGGGGGGGGGAGGTGGAGGGGGCTACGTGGCAATATCCCAGGGGGGGGATGTAACGCGAGGGATGTATGAACGTGTGAATTGAAATCATACGTGAGAGTCGTTTGGTGAATAATCGCGTGTGAACCTGCCAATATAAAACCGCGAGCACATTTGCATCCACGTGGTAACCTATGACGATATATTGNAAAAAAAAACTTTTCAAAACTCAATTATCGGGTTTCCAAGAATAACACTGGTCAAAAAATAAAAAAAAAACATTTTTTTCTCTGGCCTGGACTTTTGCAGCTGTTTAGACTAGTTTCAGGGTGCTGATTCCAAATCTGATCTCAGATTTGCTCTATCACATCTCATTTTTATGCTATCGGCAAACCCCATTTTCATTGATTTTACCCGAAATTAACTCTGTCACTTACGATTGCAAGGTGTTGCGAGTCAGTGATTGCTTTAGTGTTAAAATATGACGCTGTATTTTTAGGAAAGTGTGTTTATAATATCATTTTATGTAGATATCCACATTTATTTAATATTTTCTTCTGCAGTTTTTATTGAAAATGCAATATTTGATATCTCAAAAACCTGATGTGATAGACAAAAACTGATGCCAGATTTGGAATCAGCACCCCCAAAATGACCTAAAACCCGTTCGAAAAGTGTGTTGACCAGTGTAATTAGCGAGTCCGAAGACATCGCGTGACGCGTGCAGAGCAGTGTGGCACCGGGGCGATGGATGAAGGAAGGTCCGGACACGTAACAGCAGGTGCATCTACACTATGGGGACCTCATTTGCTCGTAAAAATATGATAATTGGTTCTTTACCCTGCGCCTTTTGGCGTCATCTGGTCCAACGCATGTGAGACTAGGCTCTAAGGAAAGCTGTCTCGGGTGTGGACCAATCAACTTCAAGGACAGTGCACATTATCAGAGTTATGTTTTTTGTTTGTATTATGACTGCAGGTATTGCGGTCTATGCAAACATGACTCCTTGTAAAAAGGTGTCAGTTTTGTTGCCAGATAGAAGGGTAAAGAACCAATTAGCAGGTGCATTCTTGCCAGTCCGACTTTTCGAAAGGGTCCACCATGCAGAATTAGCTGTTGCCTGAGTGGTCAGTGGGTTCCCGTCAAATTCTTGGGATAGCCAACTTCACGGCTCTCTTTTCCCCTACTGTACCATCCGACAAAAATTACATTTATTTCACCCGTGACTAATGTGTCAGAGATTCTCGCAACATTTTTCATGCGCGAAATATTTTTTCAATAACATTGAAAAATTGTAAAACATTTTAAAATGAAAAAAAAACTACATGTATTTTTTTTTATTATCAGGTTTTTTTCTTTCCAGAAGCGACCTGTCCATCATCAATGATAGCGCATTGAAGTGGGCTCATCAGCGTCATCATCTACGCTGTGTGGCAATGTCTAGCAGCAGTAGCAGCAGCCAAAGACCTTAAAACGCGTGAACTTGTTTCTTAATGTGGATGGAGGAAAACCCACGCGACCACGGGGAGAGAGACACCCGAAAACTCCAAATATACAGCAGCAGGCGTCAGAGTCGGAATCGAACCCACGACCTCCTGTAGACCAGGCGAGGCAGTTAACATCTCATAGCCACCGCGATGATGATGAGAGAGAGAGACACGCAAACTCCAAATATACAGCAGCAGGCGTCAGAGTCGGAATCGAACCACGGACCTCCTGTAGACCAGGCGAGGTAGTTAACATCTCCTAGCCACCGNGATGATGATGAGAAAGAGAGAGACACGCAAACTCAAAATATACAGCAGCAGGCGTCAGAGTCGGAATCGAACCCACGACCTCCTGTAGACCAGGCGAGGAGTTAACATCTCCTAGCCACCGTGATGATGATGAGAGAGAGAGACACGCAAACTCAAATATACAGCAGCAGGCGTCAGAGTCGGAATCGAACCCACGACCTCCTGTATACCAGTCGAGGGAGTTAACATCTCCTAGCCACCGTGATGATGATGAGAGAGAGAGACACGCAAACTCCAAATCTACAGCAGCAGTCGTCAGAGTCGGAATCAAACCCACGACCTCCTGTATACCAGGCGAGGTAGTTAACATCTCCTAGCCACCGTGATGATGATGAGAGAGAGACACGAAAACTCCAAATATACAGCAGCAGGCGTCAGAGTCGGAATCGAACCCACGACATCCTGTACACCAGGCGAGGTAGTTAACATCTCCTAGCCACCGTGATGAGAGAGAGAGAGACACGCAAACTCAAAATATACAGCAGCAGGCGTCAGAGTCGGAATCGAACCCACGACCTCCTGTATACCAGTCGAGGAGTTAACATCTCCTAGCCACCGTGATGATGATGAGAGAGAGACACGCAAACTCCAAATATACAGCAGCAGGCGTTAGGGTCAGAATCAAACCCACGACCTCCTGTATACCAGGCGAGGTAGTTAACATCTCCTAGCCACCGTGATGATGATGAGAGAGAGACACCAAACTCCAAATATACAGCAGCAGGCGTCAGAGTCGGAATCGAACCCACGGACCTCTTCTATACCAGGAAAGGTGGCGAAATATGAACTACCTCGCCTGGTATCCAAGAGGTCGTGGGCTGTAAATGTTCACACGGTAAACTACTTCGTGGGGGGCTATCCGTTGTAGTGGCCAGCGCGCTTCTGAAAAAGATCTGCGTTGCTCAGTGGGGGCCTTACCTTGGTAAGAGTTAAATAAGTATAACCCGTAAAAACAAAGTTTTCACTATAAATCCTTTATATGCGTGGCGGCTAGAGTCCTCTCGTCCTCTGGCTTGAGATGGCTGCCACCTATGGGTCAGATGACTGGATCGCACCATTAAGCAATTGGTAATTAAATATAATATTTTCTTGTCCTAAAAAGTGTAAAACAATTTTGAAAAAAATTTCACGAACATTAATTGTCACGCACAACGAGTCTGTGTGCAAAATGTCAGCTCGATTGGATCACGGGAAGTGGGTTAAAAAACGACCAAAAGATTTGCACGCTCCTAAGCAAGCAAGCACGCGAACTTAATATAAAGGATTTAAAAAGTGTATTTCCAATCACACACACAACCTTTGGCGCACGAGGGCAGTTTTGTGGCAGCACCACCACCACCACGCCCGGCCGCCTTTGTCTCCCTAGAGTCAACTACGGAGGTCCCGGGACCGGTTTGAGATCATCATCCTCGCTGGTTGTTGGTTGCCGTGAGCGGGAATTTGGAGTGTTTGTCGTGCAGTGCGCTGCACCAACGCTCCCCGCTCACATAGTGCACGACTTTGACCCCCCCCCCACCTCCTATGCATTCATTCCACAAGTAGTGACTAATCCCATAAATATGCTAAATTCCTCTTGATATGCAAATTATTTTGTCAAGGCGCTCTTCCCCTCCAACCCAGCAGCTTAAATATACGCTGCCAAGCCTGGTGGTGTTTCATTCAGACGCTGTCTTTCCGACAGACCTGTTCTTCACCTGAGGACGGCTGCTTGCGTTGTGGCCGAAACGTCGTGAGAATTGTATTTTATTATGTTTTATTTTTATTATTTTATTACTTCTCTTCTACGTGATGACTTTACCGAACGAACCAAGAAGATCAAGATGCACGCACACAGTTTGCATGAAGGCTTCACTGCAGCCAGAGCTGTTCGGGTCTGAGCTCCGGAAAATATTAGCACCCCCCACAACCCCATTATTAACACTCGTTTATTGACTGTCCCAAACAATCACAATGTAGGTCCGCAGAACTGGGAAATCGTTGGAGCTGACACTGGCTCCCTTCCCATCGTGTCTGTCTAATTCTCTATCTCTCTCACTCTGATCATTTTCGAGTCTCGTTGTGAATCATTCTCTCTATATCTCTCACTCTGAATCATTTTCGAGTCTCGTTGTGAATCATTCTCTCTATATCTCTCACTCTGAATCATTCTCGAGTCTGATTGTGAATCATTCTCTCTATATCTCTCACTCTGATTCATTCTCTCGTCTGATTGTGAATCATTCTCTCTATATCTCTCACTCTGATCATTCTCTCGTCTGATTGTGAATCATTCTCTCTATATCTCTCACTCTGAATCATTCTCGAGTCTGATCGTGAATCATTCTCTCTATATCTCTCACTCTGATTCATTCTCTCGTCTGATTGTGAATCATTCTCTCTATATCTCTCACTCTGAATCATTCTCTCGTCTGATTGTGAATCATTCTCTCTATATCTCTCACTCTGAATCATTCTCGAGTCTCATTGTGAATCATTCTTTCTATCTCTCTCACTCTGAATCATTCTCGAGTCTCGTTGTGAATCATTCTCTATATATCTCTCACTCTGAATCATTCTCGAGTCTGATTGTGATTCATTCTCTCTATATCTCTCACTCTGAATCATTCCCGAGTCTGATTGTGATTCATTCTCTCTATATCTCTCACTCTGAATCATTCCCGAGTCTGATTGTGATTCATTCTCTCTATCTCTCTCGCTCTGAATCATTCTCGAGTCTGATCGTGAATCATTCTCCACTCTTCGCCTTTGGTGAAGCGATTGCATGGGTAGCAGCTGATGGCGGTGATGGTGAGGAGGAGGAGGAGGGTGGGGGTTGATGATGATGATGGTGACGATGTTGTACATTTCTGACCCCGTGCACCGACTGGACATCTGTGGGGGGTGAAAAAAGCTTTTTTGCTCATCGGATTCTCATTCTGAATAGAGCGATGCGAGTTCTGGAGGTGTCAGTGATGGGAGATGATATAGGGGAGGAGGGGTGATGGTGGTGTTGATGGAAGGATGATGATGGGGGGGGGGGGTGATGGTGATGTTGATGGAAGGATGATGATGGGNGGGAGGGGGTGATGGTGGTGTTGATGGGAAGGATGATGGGGGGAGGGGCGATGGTGGTGTTGATGGGAAGGATGATGATGGGGGATGATGATGGGGGGGGGGTGATGGTGATGTTGATGGGAAGGATGATGATGGGGGGGAGGGGGCGATGGTGGTGTTGATAGGAAGGATGATGATGGGAAGGGGTGATGGTGATGTTGATGGGAAGGATGATGATGGGGGGAGGGGCGATGGTGGTGTTGATAGGAAGGAGATGATGGGAGGGGGTGATGGTGATGTTGATGGGAAGGATGATGATGGGAGGGGGGTGATGGTGGTGTTGATGGGAGATGATGATNGGGGGGGGGGAGGGTGTTGATGGGAGGTGATGTGGGGGGGGGAGGCGATGGTGGTGTTGATGGGAAGGATGATGATGGAAGGGGGTGATGGTGATGTTGATGGAAGGATGATGATGGGGGGAGGGGGCGATGGTGGTGTTGATAGGAAGGATGATGATGGGAGGGGGTGATGGTGATGTTGATGGGAAGGATGATGATGGGAGGGGGGTGATGGTGGTGTTGATGGGAAGGATGATGATGGGGGGGGTGATGGTGGTGTTGATGGGAAGGTATGATGGAGGGAGTGGGGGCGATGGTGGTGTTGATGGGAAGGATGATGATGGGAGGGGGGTGATGGTGTTGATGGGAAGGATGATGATGGGTGGGGGGGTGTTGGTGGTGTTGATGGGAAGGATGATGATGGGAGGGAGTGGGGGCGATGGTGGTGTTGATGGGAAGGATGATGATGGGAGGGGGGGTGATGGTGGTGTTGATGGGAAGGATGATGATGGGGGGGGTGATGGTGATGTTGATGGGAAGGATGATGATGGGAGGGTGATGGTGGTGTTGATGGGAAGGATGATGGGGGGAGGGGAGGTGATGGTGGTGTTGATGGGAAGGATGATGATGGGGGGGGGGTGATGGTGTTGATGGGAAGGATGATGATGGGAGGGANGGGGTGATGGTGGTGTTGATGGGAAGGATGATGATGGGGGGAGGGGCGATGGTGTGTTGATGGGAAGGATGATGATGGGANGGGGGGTGATGGTGATGTTGATGGGAAGGATGATGATGGGAGGGGGGTGATGGTGATGTTGATGGGAAGGATGATGATGGGGGGGCGATGGTGGTGTTGATGGGAAGGATGATGGGGGGGAGGTGATGGTGGTGTTGATGGGAAGGATGATGATGGGGGGGGAGGGGCGATGGTGGTGTTGATGGGAAGGATGATGATGGGAGGGGAGGGGTGATGGTGTGTTGATGGGAAGGATGATGATGGGAGGGGGGGGTGATGGTGGTGTTGATGGGAAGGATGATGATGGGAGGGGAGGGGCGATGGTGGTGTTGATGGGAAGGATGATGATGGGGGTGGGGTGATGGTGGTGTTGATGGGAAGGATGATGATGGGAGGGGAGGGCGATGGTGGTGTTGATGGGAAGGATGATGATGGGGGGAGGGGCGATGGTGGTGTTGATGGGAAGGATGATGATGGGGGGAGGGGCGATGGTGGTGTTGATGGGAAGGATGATGATGGGGGGTGATGGTGATGTTGATGGGAATGATGATGATGGGAGGGGGGGCGATGGTGGTGTTGTTGGGAAGGATGATGATGGGAGGGAGGGGGCGATGGTGGTGTTGATGGGAAGGATGATGATGGGAGGGAGGGGCGATGGTGATGTTGATGGGAAGGATGATGATGGGGGAGGGGTGATGGTGGTGTTGATGGGAAGGATGATGATGGGAGGGAGGGGGTGATGGTGGTGTTGATGGGAAGGATGATGATGGGAGGGAGGGGGTGATGGTGATGTTGATGGGAAGGATGATGATGGGGGGGGGGGGGGATGGTGGTGTTGATGGGAAGGATGATGATGGGAGGGGAGGGGTGATGGTGGTGTTGATGGGAAGGATGATGATGGGGGGGAGGGGTGATGGTAGTGTTGATGGGAAGGATGATGATGGGGGAGGGGTGATGGTGATGTTGATGGGAAGGATGATGATGGGGGCGGTAGTGCNGGGGTCAGCGGGTTCCGCTACGAGTTCATTCCCGCTCACGACCAACACCAGTGGCGATGATCTGAACCGGTTCCGGGCCTCCCCTAGGTCGACTCGGCCTCAAATGAGTAGCCGGTGCGCTGTGTAAATTATCGACACTTGGGGAGACAAAGGCGGCCGGGCGTGGTGCTGGCCACCCACCCCCTCGTGTGCCACCGTGCCGGCAGCCTTCACAGGTCCCAGTGTCTCCGATGGGGGGCGATCGCTCTGACGGAGACTTGATAACGGCGAATGGTCACGCGCAGACGACATCCGGGTGGTTGGTACGTTGATGGGAGTGACGTAGTCGAGTGGAAATTCCACATTCCTACGACGGTGCGGGGCCGAGCTTTTCCATCGGATAACCACCGTTGGTCATCCTCGCATTGTGAGGATCGATTTAAATTCTAGATTTGAAGCTTTCGTGACTGCAAGGATCCGTACTCTTTCGGTAAAGTCACCACGTAGGTAAAAAATGAAATTAAAATTAATAAAAATAAAATAATGAAAATCACGACGTTTCGGAGGCAACACAAGTCTCCGTCATTTGCTGCATCAAGTGATGCAGCAAATGTGGCTGTGACGGTCCCACCTGATGACGGAGACTTGCGTTGCCTCCGAAACGCCGTGATTTTATTGTATTATTTTTATTAATTTTTATTCATTTTCGACCTACGTGACTTTACCGAACGAACTAAAAGTACGGATCGATTTCTAATCGATCCCACAGGTACGATGGGTCGAGAGCACGTTTCGCTGCATACCTTAGCCCCCCCTTCACCCCCCCTCTCCGAGTTCTATTCCCGCTCACGACCAAGCGAAGTGCGCAAATATTTGAACCTGTACTGGGCCTCCTCGAGGTCGACTCAGCCTTGAATGGAATCCTGTCTGTCGCGTGTAAACATGAGCGCCATTGTAATGGAGGAATGCGCATGTTGGTGTGGTTGTTGTTGTTGTTGTGGTTGAGGTGTGTGGGTGTGGTGCTGGCCACCCACCCCTCGTGTGCCGTGCCAGCCCTCATAGGCGCTGCCACTCGCTAGCAGCACTTGCCCAACAGTCTGGTCAGGCTACACGGGGGAACTTTGTCTTTGTAGGTGTGTAAGTTTGTGGTTGCATTTGTGGTTTGATCGGTAATGGAGATGGTGGTGTGTGTGTGTACGTGTGTGTGTTAGTGTGTCTGTGTGTGTGTGTGTCTGTGTGTGTCAGTGTCTGTGTGTGTGTATGTGCGTGTGTTCGTGCGGGGAGCGGTGGTGTAGCGGTTAGCGCGCTGCGCTACGAACCTGGCGACCCGAGTTCGATTCCCGCTCACGACGAACACACAGTGACGATTATCTGAACCAGTCCTGGGCTTCCCCTAAGTCGACTCAGCCTCAAATGAGTACCTGGCGCGGTGTGCAATCAACATCGCCACGAGGTAGACAAAAAGTGGCCGGTGGTGGTGCTGGTGGTGCTGGTGGTGGTGCTGGTGGTGCTGGTGGTGTGCTGGTGGTGGTCTGGTGCNGGTGGTGGTGGTGGTGGTGCTGGTGGTGGTGGTGGTGGTGCTGGTGGTGGTNGTGGTGGTGGTGGTGGTGGTGCTGTTGTNGTGGTGGTGGTGGTGGTGGTGGTGNTGGTGGTGGTGGTGGTGGTGGTGGTGCTGTTGGTGGTGGTGGTGCTGGTGGTGGTGGTGCTGGTGGTGGTGGTGTGGTCTGGTGGTTGGTTTGGTNGGTGTGTGTATTTGTGTGTGTANGTGTATTNGTGTGTGTGTGTGTATTTGTGTGTATGTGTGTATGTGTGTGTATGTGTGTATGTGTGTATTTGTGTGTGTATGTGTGTGTGTGTATGTGTGTGTGTATTTGTGTGTGTGTANTGGTGTGTGTGTGTATTTGTGTGTATGNATTTGTGTATTTGTGTGTGTGTGTATTTGTGTGTGTGTGTATGTGTATTTGTGTGNATGTCTATTTGTGTGTGTGTATGTGTATGTGTGTGTATTTGTGTGTGTGTATTTGTGTGTGTGTATGTGTGTATTTGTGTGTGTATGTGTATGTGTGTGTGTGTGTATTTGTGTGTGTATATGTGTATTTGTGTGTGTATGTATGTGTATGTGTGTCGGGGGGAGGGCAGGAGGAATCTGTGGGGTAACCACGCAGACAAAGATACCCACGTGGGGTTCTCTTCACCCATCACCCGCCACTCGCCGTGTGCCCCCGGGGCCCCCGGGGCCCCCGTGGGGGTCCCATAAACATGCAAATGAACCTGACCCAACGGGACCCGCGGGGCAAAGCGGGTGATGAGTCTGTGGGGGGGGGGGGGTTTGTGTTTGGGGATGTGTGTGGAGGGGGATGTGTGTCTGTGTGTGTGTGTAAGGTGTGTGTGGGGTGTTTGGGGTGTGGGGGTGTGTATGTGGGGTGTGTGTGGGGGTGTGTGTGGGTGTGTGTGGGGTGTGTGGGGGGGGGGTGTGTGGGGTGTGTGGGGTGTGTGTGTGGGGGTGTGTATGTGGGGGTGTGTGGGGTGTGTATGTGGGGTGTGTGTGGGGGTGTGTATGTGGGGGTGTGTATGTGGGGTGTGTATGTGGGGTGTGTATGTGGGGGTGTTTGTGGGGGTGTGTATTGGGGGTGTGTGTTGGGTGTGTGAGTGTGTGTGTGGGGGGTGTGTGTGTGTGGGGGTGTGTGTGTGGGTGTGTGTATGTGGGGGTGTGTGTGTGGGTGTGTATGTGGGGTGTGTATGTGGGGTGTGTATGTGGGGTGTGTATGTGGGGGTGTGTATGTGGGGTGTGTATGTGGGTGTGTGTGTGGGGTGTGTGTTGGGTGTGTGTGTGTGTGGGTGTGTGAGTGTGTGTGTGGGGGGGGTGTGTGTGTGGGGTGTGTGTGTGGGTGTGTGTATGTGGGGTGTGTGTGTGGGGTGTGTATGTGGGGTGTGTATGTGGGAGTGTGTATGTGGGGGTGTGTATGTGGGGTGTGTGTGGGGGTGTGTATGTGGGGTGTGTGTGGGGTGTGTGTTGGGTGTGTGTGTGAGTGTGTGTGTGAGTGTGTGTGTGAGTGTGTGTGTGTAGGTGTGTGTGGGTGTGTGAGGGGGGTTACGAGTTTGACTCCACGATGCGATCTCCGCGATCTCCCGCGATATCGAACGACTCGCATGAACAACAGATAAAGATCCCCGTATAGCCCACCCTTACGACAGACTGGTGGGGCAAGTGCCGTGAGCCGTGAGCCGTGAGCGAGCAGCTATTTAAGGCTCAGTCGACCTAGGGGAGGTCGAGGGATGATCGATCGGGGCGCCTGGTGCCAGCAGCAGCATGAACACGCACTTGCAGCGCTGCGCCTTCACGTGTATTCTGTGCGCGTGAGTGCAGTAAACAAATCTGAGCATTTATTTAAATTTCAATTTAAAGCTTTCGTGACTGCAGGGATTCATCTTCTTGGTTCTTTCGGTAAAGTCACGTAGAAGGGAAGTAGTACAATAATAGACGGTTTTCACCTGAAACGGCCGCTTGCGCTGTGGCCGAAACGTCGTGAGGATTATTTTATTATGTTTTATTTCTATAATTTTATTTATTGAGACTGCAGGAGGAATCCGATGAGCTATGAACCTCTTGTTCACAGATGTCCAGTTGGGCCACGGAACAAGAATGTACAACAACAAACAGGACGAAAAGACGATAGCCTAGCAAAGTACACGAAAGATAAACAATTGAACACGTGGTCGGCTTTCGCGAACAATATCATCCACAATAGACGACTTTTTGGGTGAGATCGCGTCAATGTGCAATAAGTGTGTCGTGAAAACCCGCCACCACCCGGCACGGTCTAACTAGTAAGGCTTGTCACGTGAACAGAACGTGGCCAAGTCGTCACTAGTACAGCACTAGTGTGTAGTGTATAGTGTAGTGTAGTGTGTAGTGTATGGTGTAGTGTATAGTATAGTTTATAGTAGTATAGTGTATAGTGTAGTGTATAGTGTGTAGTGTAGTGTATAGTGTAGTGTATAGTGTTAGTGTACTAGTACAGCAGTAGTGTGTAGTGTAGTTAGTGTATAGTGTATACTAGTACAGCACTAGTGTGTAGTGTATAGTGTAGTGTAGTGTAGTGTATAGTGTAGTGTACTAGTACAGCAGTAGTGTGTAGTTTATAGTGTAGTGTATAGTGTGTAGTGTAGTGTATAGTGTAGTGTGCTAGTACAGCAGTAGTGCGTAGTGTATAGTGTAGTGTATAGTGTAGTGTATAGTGTACGGACACACTCACACACGGACACACTCACACAGGGAAACACACAAACACACACGGACAAATACACACGCACATTTCACACAAATTTACACACGGACACCCACACGGACACTCACACACACACGGACACACACACACGGACACACACACACACACACNGACACCCACACGGACACTCACACACACACGGACACACACACGGACACACACACGGACACCACACGGACACACACACACACACGGACACACACACGCACACACACACGGACCCACACGCACACACACACACACGGACACACACACAGGGACACACACACGCACACTTCACACACTTACACACGGACACACACGGACACACACACACGCACACTTCACACACTTTACACACGGATACACACACACAGGGACACACACACACGCACACTTCACACACTTTACACACNGACACACACGGACACACACGCACACTTCACACACTTTACACACGGACACACACGGACACACACGCACACTTCACACACTACACACACACACAGGGACACACACACGCACACTTCACACACTACACACAGACACTCACACACACCACATGGACCCACACACAGGGACACACGCAACTTCACTTACAGACACTCACACACACACACGGACACACCACCACGGACACCACACTACACACACACACGTCACACACTCACCCACCGGGAACACACTTGCCACTGACACGTCCTTCGTGATTTGCAAAAGNCCCCGAGGGTGGACCCACCCACACCCTCCACTCTTACACAAAAGACAGCGGTACCCCGTGTAGCCTTTACAGGCGTTGGGGCAAGTACTGAGAGCAGAGCACCGGCGCCTTTGAATTCCACCACAACACACGAGGGAGTCGACCTAGGGGGGTGGCCCAGGACCGGCTAGATTGCGGTGGCCGCTCTCCCCACGCGCACAAAAGCAAAGATCCCCGTGTAGCCTCGCAAACTGTTGGGCCAAGTGCTGTTAGCGGAGCAGCGCCTATGAAGGCCGCCACGACACACGAGGAGTGGGGGGAGGGGGGGGCACCACGCCCGGCCGCCTTTGTCTCTCTCCCCAGCGGCGATGCTTATACCGCACACCGCGCCCGGGGACTCGTTTGAGGCTGAGTCGACCTAGGAGAGGACACTGCAGCGGTTCGGACCAATCGCCACCGATGTCGGTGGCGGCCGTGAGGGTAATCGAACGGGTGTCTCCCGGTGGTTCGGAGCGCAGCGCGCTAACCGTTGCGCCACCGCTCCCCTCCCACGTGGGGCGACTTGGTGCACTTGGTGGAGCCGGCGGGCAGCATAATCAGCTGTTCCGGCACGCGCCAACAGCACGCGCGTGCTGTATTTTACTTTAATATTATACTTTATTATTTATTAGCATACTTATTTGTCATGATACTCGATAATTATTAATCACAATGTTTGTTTATTATGATACTTGTTAGTTGTTCTAATATTTAGCATTCACAATACTTGTTATTTATTATAATGGTAATTATAATAAAGATAGTTATTTTATAATTTTATTTTGCATAGCACTTATTATTTATTTACTATAATAGTTAATTATTATCGAACTTATTACTTATTTATTATAATGTTTATCTATTACAGTAATTATTGTTTATTATAAAAGTAAAGTATTATAATTCTTATTATTTATTACAGGTCTGTTATTCAGACGTGTCTTCTCGACAGACCCATGAGGACGGCTGCTTGCTGTGCCGAAAGCGTGAAATTATTTTATTATGTTTTATTTTTATTATTTTATTACTTCCCTTCTACGTGACTTTACCGAAAGAACCAAGAAGATGAATCCCTGCAGTCACGAAAGCTTTAAATCGAAATAAAATGTTTTATTTTTATTATTTTATTATTTCCCTTCTACGTGACTTTAGCGAAAAAACCAAGAAGATGGACCTTTGTTTGTTTATTGTATCTATGTAGAGTCGGTCGACTCAAGCCTCAAATACGCACCTCGTACACGATTCGCTTTGTATTTAAAGGGGGGGGGCGGGGAGTCAATTGGCGATTCACAAAGACGGAGGGTGATTGGTGGTGGTACGGTTGGTCGTGAGGACTGCGGTTCCAGAAACCCTGACATGTATATAACACGTGTGTGCTACGTATGTTTGCATGTACAGTTGTCACAGTAGGGGGCTCAGGTGGTACATCAGCCAGTCGTCTCAGTCAGTCATCTCGGTCGTCTCAGTCATCTCAGTCAGTCGACCGTGGCACCTGCTGGGTCTGCCCCGTGACCTCCTGCCAGCGGGCGTTCGACTCTGGACAGTGTTGAGTCTATGGGCAGCGTTGAGTCTATGGGTAGTGTTGAGTCTATGGGTAGTGTTGAGTCTATGGGCAGTGTTGAGTCCATGGGTAGTATTGAGTCTATGGGCAGTGTTGAGTCCATGGGTGGTGTTGAGTCTATGGGTAGTGTTGAGTCTATGGGTGGTGTTGAGTCATGGGTAGTATTGAGTCTATGGGCAGTGTTCAGTCCATGGGTAGTATTGAGTCTATGGGTAGTGTTGAGTCTATGGGTGGTGTTGAGTCCATGGTAGTATTAGTCTATGGTAGTGTTGAGTCTATGGGTAGTGTTGAGTCTATGGCATGGTTGAGTCTATGGGCAGTGTTAGTCTATGGTAGTGTTGAGTCTATGGGCAGTGTTGAGTCTATGGGTAGTGTTAGTCTATGGGCAGTGTTGAGTCTATGGGTGGTGTTAGTCCATGGTAGTATTAGTCTATGGGTAGTGTTGAGTCTATGGGTAGTGTTGAGTCTATGGGCATGGTTAGTCTATGGGCAGTGTTAGTCTATGGTAGTGTTAGTCTATGGGCAGTGTTGAGTCTATGGGTAGTGTTGAGTCATGGGTAGTATTGAGTCTATGGGTAGTGTTGAGTCTATGGGTAGTGTTGAGTCCATGGGTAGTATTGAGTCTATGGGCAGTGTTGAGTCCATGGGTGGTGTTGAGTCCATGGTAGTATTGAGTCTATGGTAGTGTTGAGTCTATGGGTAGTGTTGAGTCTATGGCAGTGTTGAGTCTATGGCAGTGTTAGTCTATGGTAGTGTTGAGTCTATGGCAGTGTTGAGTCTATGGGCAGTGTTGAGTTTATGGGCAGTGTTGAGTCTATGTTAGTGTTAGTCTATGGGTAGTGTTGAGTCTATGGGCAGTGTTAGTCTATGGGCAGTCTATGGGTAGTGTTAGTCTATGGGTAGTGTGAGTCTATGGGCAGTGTTAGTCTATGGGCAGTGTTGAGTCTATGGGTAGTGTTAGTCTATGGGCAGTGTTAGTCTATGGGCAGTGTTAGTCTATGGGCAGTGTTGAGTCTATGGGTAGTATTGAGTATTAGTCTATGGGCAGTGTTGAGTCTATGGGCAGTGTTAGTCTATGGGTAGTATTGAGTATATGGGAAGTGTTAGTCTATGGGCAGTGTTAGTCTATGGCAGTGTTAGTTTATGGGCAGTGTTAGTCTATGGCAGTGTTGAGTCTATGGGTAGTATTGAGTCTATGGGTAGTGTTGAGTCTATGGGCAGTGTTGAGTATATGGGCAGTGTTGAGTCTATGGGCAGTGTTGAGTCTATGGGCAGTGTTAGTCTATGGGCAGTGTTAGTCTATGGGCAGTGTTGAGTCTATGGGTAGTGTTAGTCTATGGGTAGTGTTAGTCTATGGGTAGTGTTAGTCTATGGGCAGTGTTAGTATATGGGCAGTGTTGAGTCTATGGGCAGTGTTGAGTCTATGGGTAGTATTGAGTCTATGGGCAGTGTTAGTCTATGGGCAGTGTTAGTCTATGGGCAGTGTTAGTCTATGGCAGTGTTGAGTCTATGGGCAGTGTTAGTCTATGGGCAGTTTTAGTCTATGGGCAGTGTTAGTCTATGGTCAGTGTTAGTCTATGGCAGTGTTAATCTATGGGCAGTGTTAGTCTATGGGCAGTGTTGAGTCTATGGGCAGTGTTAGTCTATGGGCAGTGTTGAGTCTATGGGTAGTGTTGAGTCTATGGGCAGTGTTGAGTCTATGGGTAGTATTGAGTCTATGGGTAATGTTGAGTCTATGGCAGTGTTGAGTCTATGGGTAGTGTTAGTCTATGGGTAGTGTTAGTCTATGGGTAGTATTAGTCTATGGGCAGTGTTAGTCTATGGGCAGTGTTGGTTTATGGGCAGTGTTGGTCTATGGGCAGTGTTGGTCTATGGGCAGTGTTGGTCTATGGGCAGTGTTGAGTCTATGGGCAGTGTTGAGTCTATGGGCAGTGTTGAGTCTATGGGTAGTATTAGTATTAGTCTATGGGCAGTGTTAGTCTATGGCAGTGTTGAGTCTATGGGTAGTATTAGTATATGGGAAGTGTTGAGTCTAGGGCAGTGTTAGTCTATGGCAGTGTTGAGTTTATGGGCAGTGTTGAGTCTATGGCAGTGTTGAGTCTATGGGTAGTATTGAGTCTATGGGTAGTGTTGAGTCTATGGCAGTGTTGAGTATATGGGCAGTGTTGAGTCTATGGGCAGTGTTGAGTCTATGGGCAGTGTTGAGTCTATGGGTAGTGTTGAGTCTATGGGTAGTGTTAGTCTATGGGTAGTGTTAGTCTATGGGCAGTGTTAGTATATGGGCAGTGTTGAGTCTATGGGCAGTGTTGAGTTTATGGGTAGTATTGAGTCTATGGGCAGTGTTAGTCTATGGGCAGTGTTAGTCTATGGGCAGTGTTAGTCTATGGGCAGTGTTGAGTCTATGGGCAGTGTTAGTCTATGGGCAGTGTTAGTCTATGGTCAGTGTTAGTCTATGGGCAGTGTTAATCTATGGGCAGTGTTAGTCTATGGGCAGTGTTGGTCTATGGGCAGTGTTAGTCTATGGGCAGTGTTGAGTCTATGGGTAGTGTTAGTCTATGGGCAGTGTTAGTCTATGGTAGTATTGAGTCTATGGGTAATGTTGAGTCTATGGCAGTGTTGAGTCTATGGTAGTGTTAGTCTATGGGTAGTGTTAGTCTATGGGTAGTATTAGTCTATGGGCAGTGTTGGTCTATGGGCAGTGTTGGTCTATGGGCAGTGTTGGTCTATGGGCAGTGTTGAGTCTATGGGCAGTGTGAGTCTATGGGCAGTGTTGGTCTATGGGCAGTGTTGGTCTATGGGCAGTGTTAGTCTATGGGCAGTGTTAGTCTATGGGCAGTGTTAGTCTATGGCAGTGTTGGTCTATGGGCAGTGTTGGTCTATGGGCAGTGTTAGTCTATGGGCAGTGTTAGTCTATGGGCAGTGTTAGTCTATGGGCAGTGTTGAGTCTATGGGTAGTGCTGAGTCTATCGGCAGTGTTGATTCTATGGGCAGTGTTGAGTCTATGGGCAGTGTTGAGTCTATGGGCAGTGTTGAGTCTATGGGCAGTGTTAGTCTATGGCAGTGTTGAGTCTATGGGCAGTGTTGAATCTATGGGCAGTGTTAGTCTATGGGCAGTGTTAGTCTATGGGCAGTGTTGAGTCTATGGGCAGTGTTAGTCTATGGGCAGTGTTAGTCTATGGGCAGTGTGAGTCTATGGGTAGTGTTGAGTCTATGGGTAGTGTTAGTCTATGGGCAGTGTTAGTCTATGGGCAGTGTGAGTCTATGGGCATTGTTAGTCTATGGGCAGTGTTAGTCTATGGGCAGTGTTAGTCTATGGGCAGTGTTAGTCTATGGGCAGTGTGAGTCTATGGGTAGTGTTAGTCTATGGGTAGTGTTAGTCTATGGGCAGTGTTAGTCTATGGGCAGTGTGAGTCTATGGGCATTGTTAGTCTATGGGCAGTGTTGAGTCTATGGGCAGTGTTAGTCTATGGGCAGTGTGAGTCTATGGGTAGTGTGAGTCTATGGGTAGTGTTAGTCTATGGGCAGTGTTAGTCTATGGGTAGTGTTGGTCTATGGGCAGTGTTAGTCTATGGGCAGTGTTAGTCTATGGGCAGTGTGAGTCTATGGGCAGTGTGAGTCTATGGGCAGTGTTAGTCTATGGGCAGTGTTAGTCTATGGGCAGTGTTAGTCTATGGGCAGTGTTAGTCTATGGGCAGTGCTAGTCTATGGGCAGTGCTAGTCTATGGGCAGTGTTAGTCTATGGGCAGTGCTAGTCTATGGGCAGTATGTATGTGTGTTGAACTTATTTTGCACCGTACGTAGCCCACCGTGCTAATCCGCGGCGTGTGCAGACACACGGACACATACACTGGTACAACATCATTATGAGGGTGACGATGGCGTTGACGATGATGATTCGGCTCGTTTACCCAGAAAGGCCCGAGTCTCAAGACGCGTTGTCCAGGAGGGTCCTGCCGGGTTTGTAGGAGCGGGTGTTAGGGGTGGTGTGGGGTAGGATCCATTTCGCTCTCACTGCTGCCGCTGCTGTTGCGTGTGATGCACATGGCAGTGAGTGATCTGTAGGGGATTGTTTAGCATTGGGGGATTGTTACGGCCAACACGAACACCAGTTTCACGTCCGTGGGTTTCGTTGTTGTTAATTTAGGGGAACAGTCGTGATCTTATCGCTCCGTCTCCACGTTGGACGTGCTCCTCCGTGGTTTTCCACGGTCTAGATGCCCCGAGCAAAAACCAGCGCCTTCGTTTCGCCTTGGCAGGAACACAGTCGGCCTGAGATGGCTCCAACCCCCCACCCCTTAAACCAGTATATATACACACAAGTTATTTGGAGCTTTCGTGACTGCAGGAATTACTCTTTGGTTCTTTCGGTGAAGTCACGTAGAAAGAGAAAGTAATAAATTAAATACTAGCACACGACGTTTCGATTGCAACACAAGCAACCATCATCAGGTATAAATGAAATAGAAACACAAATCTAGTATACTTAGAAATGTAATGTAATACAACAGAGAGTCGGATAACATAACAGTCAACACCCTACCTGGTTGATTACGTTCTTCCTGAGAATGCTAAATTTTGAGAGAGATAGAACACAGAACCAGAGACATATAGACAGACATATAAGCAGACAGATATCACAGAGATACATAGAGAGAGAGACGTACATAGCACACAGAGAGAAACCACGCCTCTGTGCCGAGGCCTTAAATGTCCTAATGACCGGCACCGTCACCACCACCACCGTCACCACCACCACCATGGGGGTGACCAACAGCACCACGGTCACCACTACCACCACCACCACCATCACCACCACCACCACCACCGCCACCACCACCACGGTCACCACCACCACCACCACCGTCACCACCACCACCACCGCCACCACCACACCACGGTCACCACCACCACCACCGTCACCACCACCACCACCACCACCACCACGGTCACCACGACCACCACCACCACCGTCACCACCACCACCACACCGCCACCACCACCACCACGGCCACCACCACCACCACCACCACCATCACCATCACCACCGCCACCACCACCACCACCCCACCACCACCACCACCACCACCGTCACCATCACCACCACCGTCACCACCACCCACCGTCACCATCACCGTCACCACTGTCACCACCACCACCACCGTCACCACCACCACCATCACCACCGTCANCACCACCACCGTCACCACACCACCATCACCACCACCGGTCACCACCACCACCGTCACNACCACCAACATCACCACCACCNCGGTCACCACCACCATCACCACCACCACGGTCACCACCGTCCCACGTGCATCCCCCACGTGGCTAGGGGCCATCCACTTAGCGCGTACACATGGAGGGGGGGGGGGGTTGATCCCAATGCGTCGCCTGCGTATGGGGGGGGTGGGGGGGGTAACGACTGACAATGTGCGTACGCATAGGGAACGGTGGTGGTGGGGGGGTAATCAGCTAATTAATATGTGTCTCCACTATGTGTGAAGTCTGTGAAGGCAGCACGGCAAGAGGATCTTTGTCTTGGGTAGTGTAGCGTGTAGTGTAGTGGGTAGTGAGCGTGTAGTGTAGCGGGTAGTGTAGCGAGTAGTGTAGCGTGTAGTGTAGCGGGTAATGTAGCGGGTAGCGCGACACCAGCGACGATTGTCTGAACCCGCTCCTGTGGGTCGACTCAGCCTCAAAATGAGTAGTAACCTGGCGCTCAGAAGCAGCGACTTGCCCCCATCCAGCAGCTGTCGCTCGAGGCTATACGGGGGGCTTTGTCTTTGGACCGGTTCGTCGATTGATCTCTACAAGTAGCAAACTCGTGCCACGATCGGCCATCGACGCCACCCACCCACCCACCTACTTCCTACGCTGCCTCCCTACAGACACCGACACCCCAACTAGTTCGTGCAGTCGCGGGCCCGGCGTGATACACGCAGCAGCAGCAGCAGCAGCGCTCCGCTCCCAAAGGCTGCGCGCTTGGGAACCTCCGCCCGGCTGGGATGTCGGGCGTGGTGATGCACGGTACGTGTGAGAGTGTGAGTGTGTGAGTGAGTGTGTGAGTGTGTGTGTGAGTGAGTGTGTGTGTGAGTGTGTGTGAGAGTGTGTGTGTGTGTGTGAGTGAGTGAGTGTGTGAGTGTGTGTGTCAGTGAGTGCGTGTGTGAGTGCGTGTGAGTGAGTGTGTGAGTGAGTGTGTGTCTGTGTCAGTGAGTGAGTGTGTGACAGTGTGTAAGTGTGTCAGTGAGTGAGTGAGTGTGAGTGTCAGTGAGTGTGTGTGTGAGAGTGTGTGAGTGTGTATGTGAGTGAGTGAGTGTGAGTGTGTGTCAGTGAGTGTGTGTGTGTGTCAGTGAATGTGTGTGTGTGAGTGAGTGAGTGTGTTAGTGAGTGTGTGAGTGAGTGTGTGTGTGTCAGTGGAGTGAGTGTGTGAGTGTGTGTGTGAGTGTGTCAGTGAGTGTGTGTGTGTGAGAGTGTGAGTGTGTGTGAGAGTGTGTTTGTGTGTGAGTGTGTGTGTGAGTGAATGTGTGAGTGTCAGTGAGTGAGTGTGTGTCAGTGAGTGTGTGTGTGTATGTGAGAGTGAGTGTGTGAGAGTGTGTGTGTATGTGAGAGTGAGTGTGTGAGAGTGAGTGTGTGTGTATGTGAGAGTGAGTGTGTGAGAGTGAGTGTGTGTAGTGTGTGTATGTGAGAGTGAGTGTGTGAGAGTGAATGTGTGTGAGTGTGTGAGTGANTGTGTGTGTGTGAGTGAGGTGTGAGTGAGTGTGTGTGAGTGTGTGTGAGTGTGTGTGTGTGAGTGTGTATGAGGTGAGTGAGTGTGAGTGAGTGAGTGAGAGTGAGCGAGTGTGAGTGATTGTGAATGAGTGATTGTGAGTGAATGTGTGCGTGAGTGTGTGAGTGAGTGTGTAATTGTGTGTGTGATTGTGAGTGTGGGAGTGAGTGTGTGTGAGTGTGTGAGTGAGTGTGTGAGCGCGTGAGTGTTTGTGTGAGTACCTGGTGCGGTGTGTAAACATCACCACTAGGGAGACAAAGGCGGTCGGGCGTGGTGCTGGCCACCCACCCCCTCGTGTGCCGTGCCGTATAAGGCTATACGGGGGATCTTTGTATGAGTGTGTCTACGGTGGCTAGGAGATGTTAACTACCTCGCCTGGTCTCTGTAAATCACGGGTGGGGGACCTTTCATCTGCCAAGGGCCATTTGAATATTTATACAAAATGATCAACTTAAAATTAGCCCGTTTATATTTGGTCAAACATTGAATTAACTCACGCCCTAATGATGTTAGTCGCGGTTATTGATGATGTCGCTACTCGCAACTGCTTTTCCAGGTTTTGCTCCTAGATTTATTGAATTTCGAGTCCCGCCTGCGGTTTGCCTTGGCAGGGCAAGACCCAAATGATGTCACGGGCCGGACGTTCCTGACCCCAGCTAGTCTATGGGCACGTGGACGCAATTTGAAGAGCGGTGGCGCAGCGGTTAGCGCGCTAGGAATCACTCGGCGAACCCCGAAGTTCGATTCCCGCTCACGACCAATGAAATATCAAATATAGTTCAGTGACGGCGAACATTTGAACGGGTCCTGGTGCCTCCCCCTACCTAGGTCGACTCAGCCTAGAATGAGTATACCTGGTGCGCTGTGTAAACATCACTACTGGGGAGACAAAGGCGGCCGGGCGTGGTGTTGGTGGTGTTCTCCACACCCACCTCGCGTGCCGTGCGGGTCTCCATAGGCGCTGCTCGCGAACAGCACTTGCCCCAGAGTCCGTTCGAGGCTACACGGGGGACCTGTGTCTGTGTGTCTGTGTGTGTGTGTCTGTGTGTGTGTCTGTATGTGTCTGTGTGTGTGTCTGTGTGTGTGTCTGTGTGTATGTATGTGTCTGTGTGTGTCTGTATGTATCTGTGTGTGTCTGTCTGCGTGTGTGTCTGTATGTGTCTGTGTGTATCTGTGTGTGTCTGTGTGTGTGTGTGTCTGTGTGTGNGTGTGTGTGTCTGTGTGTGTCTGTGTGTAAGTCTGTGTGTGTGTCTGTGTGTGTGTCTGTGTGTGTCTGTGTGTGTGTCTGTGTGTGTGTCTGTGTGTGTATCTGTGTGTCTGTGTGTCTGTGTGTGTGTCTGTGTGTGTGTGTGTGTGTGTATGTGTGTGTGTATCTGTGTGTTGTTTGTGTATCTGTGTGTGTGTGTATCTGTGTGTGTCTGTGTGTATGTCTGTATGTGTGTGTCTGTGTGTGTCTGTGTGTGTGTGTGTGTGTCTGTGTGTGTATGTCTGTGTGTGTATCTGTGTGTGTGTCTGTGTGTGTATGTGTGTGTATGTGTGAGTCTGTGTGTATGTGTGTGAATCTGTGTGTGTGTGCGCCTCTCTCCGGGTGTTCATATGCAACGCGGGCGCGTCCTCGGCTCGAGGGCGTTGCGCGTTCACACGCGGGGGGAGCCCCGGGGCAGAGCGCGGGGCTCACCTGGCGGCTTTTGTCGCCCGCGCATTTGAATGTCGGTAGGGGCGTGCGTGTGAACTTGTGTGTGTCTGGTGTGTGTGTGTGCAGTGTGTGTGTGTAGTGTGTGTGTGTAGTGTGTGTGTGTGTGTTTGTGTAGTGTGTGTGTGTAGTGTGTGTGTGTNGTGTGTGTAGTGTGTGTTGTGTAGTGTGTGTAGTGCGTGTGTAGTGCGTGTAGTGTGTGTGTGTAGGTGTGTGTGTNGTGTGTGTNGTGTGTGTGTGTAGTGTGTGGCGTGTGTAGTGTGTGTGTGTAGTGTGTGTGAACTTGTGTGTGTCTGGTGTGTGTGTGCAGTGTGTGTGTGTGTGTGTGTGTGTGTGTGTGTGTAGTGCGTGTGAACTTCTGTGTGTGCGTGTGTGTGCAGTGTGTGTGTGTGCAGTGTGTGTAGTGTGTGCAGTGTGTGTGTGTAGTGTGTGTAGTAGTGTGTGTGTGCAGTGTGCGTGTGTGTGCAGAGTGTAAGTGCAGAATGTCTGTGTGCAGATTGTGTGTGTGGTTGCATGGAGTGTGCGCGCAGCGTGTACGTGTGCAGATAGTCTATGTTCATGGAGTGTGTGTGCGTGCAGAGTATGTGTGTGCGTGCAGAGTATGTGCGTGTGTGCAGAGAGAGAGTGAGTGTATGTGTGTGCAGAGCGTGGTGTGTGTGTGTGTGCAATTATCGCTGTCTGAGTTGAAGAGGACATGTGTTCACACGCACACCGAGGTCTCAATCATAATACGAATCGGTTACTTCATCAACGCAAACAGGTCGGCTACGTACGGCGCGAAAGAAGTTCAACGTCCATACGTACAATTGCTTAGCGCGTCACGGGGGATGTGTTGAACAATCATCTGGCGCGTGCAGCGTGTAACGATTTCATTTCTATCCCATGTCTCTGTGGTCTCTCCACCGATCCCGTGTCCCCGTGTGTGTCTGTCCCCTCGTCCTCTGTGACAAGCGCCGAGTGACTCGTTACATCCCTTCAACCCACGTGCTGCCAATCGATAACACTGGTCAACAATAAAAAAAACATTTTGTGTTTTTTAGTTTCACTACACATCTCACCGGGTACTTGATCTGAGGCTGAGTCGACCTAGGGAGGCCCCGGGACCGCTTCAGATAAAATCGTCACCCTGCAGGCAGGCAGACAGCGGTGGCGAGGCGCGTCTGGGTTCTAATAGGCATCTTCTTAGGTTTTTTCGGTAAAGTCACGTAGGTAAAAATTCTAATTAATAAAAGTAAAATAAAAATAAAATACAAACCACCTGAAGACGGAAACTTGTGTTGCCTCCGAAACGTCGTGATTTGTATTTTATTTGTATTTTACTTTTATTAATTTGAACTTTTTACCTACGTGACTTTACCGAAAAAACCGAAGAATATGAATCCTTGCAGTCACGAAAGCTTCAAATCTAGAATTCTAATAGGCACTCGCAAACAGCACCTGGCGCTGCAGGAGCGTCGGCAAAGCTGCTCGTGGCGGCTCTTCCAACAACAGCTGACGCTGCTGCTGCTGATGCTGCTGCTGCTGCTGCTGCTGCTTGGGCCACGTTCTGTTGATGAAGTATGGCTGATTAAAAAAACAACCTCCCCCCACCCACCATGATCGACACGGCGTGGGAGGACGCCTTCATCCAGCAGTGGATTGACCATTGCATCCCACTGGGATTTTGGGACACGGCGTTCATGTGCGGAGCTTTTCCCGCAAGACTTTGGCTGCTTTTTCCTCGATTTTTCTGTTTGCGCGAAGTCGCTTTAAGATGGTTTCTTGTTCGTGCGTTTTTGTTTGTTGCGGTTGCAACCAAATATCACTGGTCAACAACAAAAAAACATTTTTTCTGGCCTGGACTTTTGCAGCTGTTTTAGACTGATTTCAGGGTGCTGATTCCACATCTGATGTCAGATTTGCTCTATCACATCTCATTTTTATGCTATCGGCATACCCTCATTTTCAGTGATTTTACCCGAAATTAACTCTGTCACTTACGATTGCAAGTTGTTGCGAGTCAGTGACTGCTTTAGTGTTAAAATATGGTGCTGTATTTTTAGGATAGTGTGTTTATAATTTCTATGTAGATATCCACATTTAATCTTTTTCTTCTGCAGTTTTTATTGAAAATGCAATATTTGATATCTCAAAAACCTGATGTGATAGACAAAAACGGATGCCAGATTTGGAATCAGCACCCCAAAGTTACATTAAACCCGTTGGAATACCTCATGCCAGAAAAAGTGTGTTGACCAGTGTAATCTTACAATTATCTCTTAATGTTGAGTGCCACGACGTTTCACCGGTGATTACAAACGGCATCATCATCAGGCGACATCCAGAGTTCATTGATGAGGCCTTTGCAACGCAACAAGGTTGAGTGATGGGTGTCTGAATGAGACACGTTCTTACAGCATATAATCTAATTACGGCCCAATTTTGATTTAAAGCTTTCGTGACTGCAGGGAGTCATTCTTGGTTCTTTCGGTCAAGTCACGTTAAAAAATTTTTTAAAAATTTATTTTAATTTTCTTGCTGTGGGTTTCACACCTGATGATGATTGCTTGTGTTGCAATCGAAACTTCGTGAGAATTTTATTGTTTTATTTGTATTATTCCCCTTCTACGTGACTTTACCGAAAGAACCAAGAATATAATTACGGCCGTTCGGAAAGAGTTTGGTGCGGCAGACCGTCATGCTTTATGAAGCGTTAAAATGAACAACTTCATTCTGTTACGCGCCCTTCACTGACCTCAAAGTTGGCGTGATGTGTCCTTTGTTGAGCTCAAGTTAACGGATGTTGTCTTTTGTGTTACGCTTACAAATATCCTTTCAATTTTGACCGCATCTGCCTTTTTGATTTCGCTCTGTCTCGTTCGGTCGTGTCGCCCTTTGCGACTCAATGGGCTTTGAACTCTCGGGGAAATTAACTTCGGATGCCGAATTAAATTGCGCTTCCAAGAACGGGGATATTTTTTAAATCCTTTATATTGAGTTTACTTGCGTGCTTGCTTGCGTGCTTACGACGTGCAAATCTTTCGGTCGTTTTTAACCCACTTCCCGTGATCCAATCGAGCTGACATTTTGCACACAGACTCGTTGTGCGTGACAATTTATTTTCGTGAATTTTTTTCCCCAAAATTTTACACTTTTTAGGAAAAAAAAATTATATTTAATTACCAATTGCTTAATGGTGGCAGGCAATCATCTGACCCATAGGTGGCAGCCATCTCAAGCCAGAGGACGAGAGGACTCTAGCCGCCACGCATATAAAGGATTTATAGCGAAAAACTTTGTTTTTACAGATTAATTTTTGTTTAGTTATGGGTGATTCCTGCGATATCTGGAAGTTTTATGATTTGAAGTCGCGTTTGCTATTATCATCGTTTGTATTTTATCCACTCTACAGTATTTATATCGCCTATTGCTCTAAGCATTTATTGTTGTTATTGTTTTACTGTACACATTTCAAAATATAGATGCTTGCGAAACGACTGGTCATCTGTAAAAATTCAAAATCACCACCGTCATAATCACCACCACCATCATCACCACCATCACCACTGCCACCATCAGTACCACCATTACTACCACCACCATCATTACTACCACACCACCATTACCACCACCATCATCACTACCACCACCATCACCACCACCACCACCACCACCACCATCATCACCACCATCACCACCACCACCATCACCACCACCACCATCATCACCACCAATACCCGCAATTCCCCACTAAGTGATGGTGACATCACCACAGCGCCGGTGCCAGGCCAGGTGCACTTTGAGGCCACGCGAGCCTCCTTAACAGAGGCCTCTGGTACCAGTCGTCGGCAAGTCCACTCTTTGTCAAGACTCTCTTCCTCCTCCCTCACAGCTTAAATAGACACCCCAAGCCTAAGACGTGTCATTTAGACTCTGTCTTATCGACAGACATGTTCTTCACCTGAGGACGGCTGCTTGCGTTGTGGCCGAAACGTCGTGAGAATATTTTATTATTTTATTATTTTTATTATTTTATTACTTCCCTTCTACGTGACTTTACCGAAAGAACAAGAAGATGAATCCCTGCAGTCACGAAAGCTTTAAATCGAAATTTAAGTCCACTCAGCTCCACATCCTCCCGTACTGCATCAGTTCATCTCTTCTCCAGCCCATGCCGTGCCCATTTAGCCCCCTTTATGCAGCCAAACAGAAGCTGCTTGGGCATGCGGTGGCTGGGCATGCGGGCTACATCACCCAACCAATGCAGCCTCGCCTGCCGGAGGAGCTCACTGATGGGAACGTGTCCAGATCTTTCAAGGATTTGTGAGCTCCCCACACAATCCACCACCACCACCAGCAGCAACCGGCATTCGCCACTAAGTGGTGGTGACATCACAACAGTGCTTGTACCTGGCTATGTGCATGTTAAGGCCACGTGAAGTGTCAAACGCCTGCTGGCAGGAGGTCACAGGATAGACCCAGGTGCCATGGGTCAACTGACTAAGATGATTGGCCAATGCACCACCTGTGCCCCCTAATGAGACAACTTGCTGTGTTTAGTCACCCGGCGCTCCTCTCATTGTTGTGAACATCGCTCCTCTGCCCTCCGCTGTTGCTGAGGGGCGACTGCCTCCAACTGCCCAGTAGTAGCGTCCTTCAGGAGACCAGTTTTGACACCGCTGGTACCAGTCACCTGCAAGTTCACTCAGGTTCACAACCGCCTCTACCACATCACTCCATATAGCCCCTCTATTCGGCCAAACAAAAGCTGTTAAGGCATGTGGTGGCTGGGCATGTAGGCTACATGACCCAGCCAAACGCAGTCTTGCCTGCCGGAGGAGCTCACCGATGGGACTTTGTCTAGATCTTTCAAAGATTTGTGAGCATCTAATACAATCCCGGATGGTTAAATCCAGGAGGAATTTTAGGCAGGCCAGCCTCAATCTTTCTAACCGGCGACGATGTTCAATTAGGTGGGTCCACGTTTCGCAAGCATAGAGAAGGGAGGCATGACCGTGGCCAAGAAGACCTGAAGTTTCGTGTGGAGTGACAGACTAGGTAACATCCACACAGCGTTACACAGCTGATGAAAAGATAATGTCACTCGCTTGATTCAGCATGAAACTTCTGCTGTAAAACCGGAGCCGGCCATGAGCACACTGCCGAGGTATGGAAAACTCTCCACTCTCTCCACAACTGCCCATCACCAATTGGGAGTTGTGGCGTTTGATGGCACAAAAAACCCAGGCAGGTGTATAGTTTTGGTGGGACTGATGGTAAGGCCCCACCTCTTAGTGGCACGCTCCAGGTTCAGCAGCAGCACCTCCAACTCCTCCTCTGAGTGAGCAACAATAACGTGGTTGACCAATTGGGAGCCATCCCTTGACTGCACCCGGGCATCGATCAGCCTCCCACTGTATCTGTATCAGATGAAAATTCCTCTGGTACAGCCATCAAAGGCTTCACCAACCACGTGGTCAAGACAGATGTTAAATTATGTTGGAGCCAGAGGACATCCCTGTCACACCCAAAGGTGAACAGGGAATTGCTCTGACTCCCAGCCACGTAGGTTTTAGCCACGTAGCCTGCCCACCATCATGAAGGTCCTTAATAATTGTGAGCAGAGAGTTAGTGACCCGAAAGCATGAAGAACAACCCGGAGCCCAGGGCTACTGATGGTATCATAGGCCTTGACCATCACCACCACCACCATCATCATCATTGCCGCCCCTTCTAGCCGTGACTGTGTCCTGCCTGCTGCACGTCTCGTAGCTGCACGTCAACCACGTCCCCTGTCCACCAAGCCCACTTGCCCTTTCTTGACACTTTGAATGACCTTCTTCTTGGTTCTTTCGGTAAAGTCACGTAGAAGGGAAGTAATAAAATAATAAAATAAAACATAATAAAATAATATAATTATTATTTATTACTTCCCTTCTACGTGACTTTACCGAAAGAACCAAGAAGATGAATTCCTGCAGTCACGAAAGTTTTAAATCGAAACTTTGAATGACATCGTTAGAAACCTGCATGCGTGCGTTCTCTAATTCCACGTGTCGTTCATCTTCCTCCTGTCCCGTCGATTTAATTACATGCAGGCATGGAGACACCTTGAGGGTAGCTTGGGTGACCTTCATACAGCAGCGGAATTGACCACGGCAGCTGCTGCTGCTGATGATGATTATGATGATAAAGTTACCGATTTGTCTCAACTTTTCCGATGTAACCCCAGGGATCGATGTGTTGTGCCCCGCAGGATTCATTCCGAGGCCGTTCCTTGGCGCAGAGCCTCTAGACCCCAGGGAGACACGCAGAGCAAGCAGACACCACTCGGCGAGGAGGAGGAGGAGAAGGAGGTGAAGGAAGAGGAGGTGGAGGCCGAAGAGGAGAGAGGACGTGGGTCTGCACCTCACCGTCCATTTGCTTTTGAATCTCCACCACCGCCGCCGCCGTCGTCGCCACCACCCAGTCGCCCTGGTCCGCCGCTCTCTTCGCATGGCCCCCCAAAAGGGGCTCCCCGCGTTCCTAGAGCACCGCAACCAGGCGGAGAGGTCCCGGGGACCATGATGGCCTTCCCTGGGGCGTCGCCGAGGCGAAGGCTTGGAGGGCCCTCTGCGGGCCTCCACCACTTGCTGCCTGGACTGGTGGCCGAGGGGGCCGCGCTCAAGGGCTGCAGGCCGGCCTTCGCCTACCCGGCCTTCACCTCGAGGTGGGCCTTCGCCGGGACCCTACGGAGGGCTGTCCCCGCCGCCGCCGCCGCCGCCACCGCCGCTGTTGTTGCTGCTCCGAACGCGGGGGCGCTGCTACTGCCACCGTCGCAACTACATCAGCACCACCACCATCATCGCGCCTACCATCACCACCATCACCTGCACCATCATGGGAATGGACATCAGCAGCAGCAGCAGCATCTGCATCACCTGCAACAGCAGCAACAGCAGCAGCAACAGCAGCAGCAAGGAAGTTGACCCCGGCCTTGCCCCTCGCAATGCCCTGCCGCTGGTGCTGCCCAAGGCCCGTGAAGTTCCGTGTCGCCCAATGCCTTTCCTCCCCATAGGGGGGAGCCCTCCATCTCTCCGTCCCGTCCCCACCAACATCACCAACATCACCAGCATCAACAACAACAACAACATCAACAACACGGTCAGAACAATCGACAAAACAATCAGCATCATCAACAGCAAACTCAGAACCAGACTCAAGCTCAGCAACAACGTCAACACCACCACCACACCATCATCACCGGCAACAACAACAACAACAGCAACATCATCAACCACATCATCATCATCAGCCACAACATCAAGTGCAACAAAGGTTCTATTTCTCTGAAGCGGAGCTGCACGCGGTGCTGTACGGGAGGTTGGGCCCGCGGGGAGGGTCGCAGGGCACGCCATCTCGGGCCTTCACCTGGGCCTTCCTGCAGGTGAGAGGACACCACACGCCGGGAGGACACGCAGAGACATAAGGAGGTTGTGGCGAGGCCACGGCGGGGAGAGGGGGGCAAATCCGAGGAGATGGAGGAGAGAATATGCGGAGATCCAGGGAGACTAGGGTGGGTCACGTGATAGACACGGGGAATCACGTGGAGATGCTGGAGATACAGGGAGACTAGGGAGGGTCACGTGATAGACACGGGAGATCACGTGGAGATGCTGGAGATACAGGGAGACTAGGGTGGGTCACGTGTGGACACGGGGAGATCACGTGGAGATACTGGAGATACAGGGAGACTAGGGTGGGTCACGTGGTGGACACGGGGAGATCACGTGGAGATACTGGAGATACAGGGAGACATCAGGTGGGAGATACTGGAGATACGGGGAGATAGGGATACNGAGGGAGACTAGGGTGGGTCACGTGATGGACACGGGAGATCAAGTGGAGATGCTGGAGATACAGGGAGACTAGGGTGGGTCACGTGGTGGACACGGGGAGATCACGTGGAGATACTGGAGATACAGGGAGACAAGGTGGGTCATGTGATGGACACGGGAGATCACGTGGAGATACTGGAGATACAGGGAGACTAGGGTGGGTCATGTGGTGGACACGGGAGATCACGTGGAGATACTGGAGATACAGGGAGACTAGGGTGGGTCATGTGGTGGACACGGGGAGATCACGTGGAGATACTGGAGATACAGGGAGACTAGGGTGGGTCACGTGATGGACACGGGGAGATCATGTGGAGATACTGGAGATACAGGGAGACTAGGGTGGGTCACGTGGTGGACACGGGGAGATACTGGAGATACAGGGAGACTAGGGTGGGTCACGTGGTGGACACGGGGAGATCACGTGGAGATACTGGAGATACAGGGAGACTAGGGTGGGTCACGTGGTGGACACGGGGAGATCACGTGGAGATACTGGAGATACAGGGAGACTAGGGTGGTCACGTGGTGGACACGGGGAGATCACGTGGAGATACTGGGAGACTAGGGTGGGTCACGTGATGGACACNGGGAGATCAAGTGGAGATGCTGGAGATACAGGGAGACTAGGGTGGGTCACGTGGTGGACACGGGAGATCACGTGGAGATACTGGAGATACAGGGAGACAAGGGTGGGTCATGTGATGGACACGGGAGATCACGTGGAGATACTGGAGATACAGGGAGACTAGGGTGGGTCATGTGGTGGACACAGGGAGATCACGTGGAGATACTGGAGATACAGGGAGACTAGGGTGGGTCATGTGGGGACACGGGAGANCACGTGGAGATACTGGAGATAAAGGGAGACAGGGTGGGTCACGTGAGGAACGGGGAATCATGTGGAGATACTGGAGTACGGAGACTAGGGTGGGTCAGTGGGGACACGGGGAGATACTGGAGATACAGGGAGACTAGGGTGGGTCACGTGGTGGACACGGGGAGATCACGTGGAGATACTGGAGATACAGGGAGACTAGGGTGGGTCACGTGGTGGACACGGGGAGATCACGTGGAGATACTGGAGATACAGGGAGACTAGGGTGGGTCACGTGGTGGACACAGGGAGATCACGTGGAGATACTGGAGATACAGGGAGACTAGGGTGGGTCATCTGGTGGACACGGGGAGATCACGTAGAGATACTGGAGATCCAGGGAGACTAGGGTGGGTCATGTGGTGGACACGGGGAGATCACGTGGAGATACTGGAGATACAGGGAGACTAGGGTGGGTCACGTGATGGACACGGGGAGATCACGTGGAGATACTGGAGATACAGGGAGACTAGGGTGGGTCACGTGGTGGACACGGGGAGATACTGGAGATACAGGGAGACTAGGGTGGGTCATGTGATGGACACGGGGAGATCACGTGGAGATACTGGAGATACAGGGAGACTAGGGTGGGTCACGTGATGGACACGGGGAGATCACGTGGAGATACTGGAGATACAGGGAGACTAGGGTGGGTCACGTGGTGGACACAGGGAGATCACGTGGAGATACTGGAGATACAGGGAGACTAGGGTGGGTCATGTGGTGGACACGGGGAGATCACGTAGAGATACTGGAGATCCAGGGAGACTAGGGTGGGTCACGTGGTGGACACGGGGAGATCACGTGGAGATACTGGAGATACAGGGAGACTAGGGTGGGTCACGTGATGGACACGGGGAGATCACGTGGAGATACTGGAGATACAGGGAGACTAGGGTGGGTCACGTGATGGACACGGGGAGATACTGGAGATACAGGTAGACTAGGGTGGGTCATGTGATGGACACGGGGAGATCACGTGGAGATACTGGAGATACAGGGAGACTAGGGTGGGTCACGTGATGGACACGGGGAGATCACGTGGAGATACTGGAGATACAGGGAGACTAGGGTGGGTCACGTGGTGGACACAGGGAGATCACGTGAAGATACTGGAGATACAGGGAGACTAGGGTGGGTCATGTGGTGGACACGGGGAGATCACGTAGAGATACTGGAGATCCAGGGAGACTAGGGTGGGTCATGTGGTGGACACGGGGAGATCACGTGGAGATACTGGAGATACAGGGAGACTAGGGTGGGTCACGTGATGGACACGGGGAGATCACGTGGAGATACTGGAGATACAGGGAGACTGGGGTGGGTCACGTGGTGGACACGGGGAGATACTGGAGATACAGGGAGACTAGGGTGGGTCATGTGATGGACACGGGGAGATCACGTGGAGATACTGGAGATACAGGGAGACTAGGGTGGGTCACGTGATGGACACGGGGAGATCACGTGGAGATACTGGAGATACAGGGAGACTAGGATGGGTCACGTGATGGACACGGGGAGATCACGTGGAGATACTGGAGATACAGGGAGACTAGGGTGGGTCACGTGGTGGACACGGGGAGATCACGTGGAGATACTGGAGATACAGGGAGACTAGGATGGGTCACGTGATGGACACGGGGAGATCACGTGGAGATACTGGAGATACAGGGAGACTAGGGTGGGTCACGTGGTGGACACGGGGAGATCACGTTGAGATACTGGAGATACAGGGAGACTAGGGTGGGTCACGTGATGGACACGGGGAGATCACGTGGAGATACTGTAGATACAGGGAGACTAGGGTGGGTCATGTGGTGGACACGGGGAGATCATGTGGAGATGCTGGAGATACAGGGAGACTAGGGTGGGTCATGTGGTGGACACGGGGAGATCACGTGGAGATACTGGAGATACAGGGGGACTAGGGTGGGTCACGTGGTGGACACGGGGAGATCACGTGGAGATACTGGAGATACAGGGGGACTAGGGTGGGTCACGTGGTGGACACGGGGAGATCACGTGGAGATACTGGAGATACAGGGAGACTAGGGTGGGTCACGTGGTGGACACGGGGAGATCACGTGGAGATACTGGAGATACAGGGAGACTAGGGTGGGTCATGTGATGGACACGGGGAGATCATGTGAAGATACTGGAGATACAGGGAGACTAGGGTGTGTCACGTGGTGGACACGGGGAGATCACGTGGAGATACTGGAGATACAGGGAGACTAGGGTGGGTCATGTGGTGGACACGGGGAGATCACGTGGAGATACTGGAGATACAGGGAGACTAGGGTGGGTCATGTGATGGACACAGGGAGATAATGTGAAGATACTGGAGATACAGGGAGACTAGGGTGGGTCATGTGGTGGACACGGGGAGATCACGTGGAGATACTGGAGATACAGGGAGACTAGGGTGGGTCATGTGGTGGACACGGGGAGATCACGTGGAGATACTGGAGATACAGGGAGACTAGGGTGGGTCATGTGATGGACACGGGGAGATCATGTGAAGATACTGGAGATACAGGGAGACTAGGGTGGGTCACGTGATGGACACGGGGAGATCACGTGGAGATACTGGAGATACAGGGAGACTAGGGTGGGTCACGTGGTGGACACGGGGAGATCACGTGGAGATACTGGAGATACAGGGAGACTAGGGTGGGTCATGTGGTGGACACGGGGAGATCACGTGGAGATACTGGAGATACAGGGAGACTAGGGTGGGTCATGTGATGGACACGGGGAGATAATTTGAAGATACTGGAGATACAGGGAGACTAGGGTGGGTCATGTGGTGGACACGGGGAGATCACGTGGAGATACTGGAGATACAGGGAGACTAGGGTGGGTCACGTGATGGACACGGGGAGATCACGTGGAGATACTGGAGATACAGGGAGACTAGGGTGGGTCACGTGGTGGACACGGGGAGATCACGTGGAGATACTGGAGATACAGGGAGACTAGGGTGGGTCATGTGGTGGACACGGGGAGATCACGTGGAGATACTGGAGATACAGGGAGACTAGGGTGGGTCATGTGATGGACACGGGGAGATAATGTGAAGATACTGGAGATACAGGGAGACTAGGGTGGGTCATGTGGTGGACACGGGGAGATCACGTGGAGATACTGGAGATACAGGGAAACTAGGGTGGGTCATGTGGTGGACACGGGGAGATCACGTGGAGATACTGGAGATACAGGGAGACTAGGGTGGGTCACGTGATGGACACGGGGAGATCACGTGGAGATACTGGAGATACAGGGAGACTAGGGTGGGTCACGTGATGGACACGGGGAGATACTGGAGATACAGGGAGACTAGGGTGGGTCATGTGATGGACACGGGGAGATCACGTGGAGATACTGGAGATACAGGGAGACTAGGGTGGGTCACGTGATGGACACGGGGAGATCACGTGGAGATACTGGAGATACAGGGAGACTAGGGTGGGTCACGTGGTGGACACAGGGAGATCACGTGGAGATACTGGAGATCCAGGGAGACTAGGATGGTCATGTGGTGGACACGGGGAGATCACGTGGAGATACTGGAGATACAGGGAGACTAGGGTGGGTCACGTGATGGACACGGGGAGATCACGTGGAGATACTGGAGATACAGGGAGACTGGGGTGGGTCACGTGGTGGACACGGGGAGATACTGGAGATACAGGGAGACTAGGGTGGGTCATGTGATGGACACGGGGAGATCACGTGGAGATACTGGAGATACAGGGAGACTAGGGTGGGTCACGTGATGGACACGGGGAGATCACGTGGAGATACTGGAGATACAGGGAGACTAGGATGGGTCACGTGATGGACACGGGGAGATCACGTGGAGATGCTGGAGATACAGGGAGACTAGGGTGGGTCACGTGGTGGACACGGGGAGATCACGTGGAGATACTGGAGATACAGGGAGACTAGGATGGGTCACGTGATGGACACGGGGAGATCACGTGGAGATACTGGAGATACAGGGAGACTAGGGTGGGTCACGTGGTGGACACGGGGAGATCACGTTGAGATACTGGAGATACAGGGAGACTAGGGTGGGTCACGTGATGGACACGGGGAGATCACGTGGAGATACTGGAGATACAGGGAGACTAGGGTGGGTCATGTGGTGGACACGGGGAGATCATGTGGAGATGCTGGAGATACAGGGAGACTAGGGTGGGTCATGTGGTGGACACGGGGAGATCACGTGGAGATACTGGAGATACAGGGGACTAGGGTGGGTCACGTGGTGGACACGGGAGATCACGTGGAGATACTGGAGATACAGGGGGACTAGGGTGGGTCACGTGGTGGACACGGGGAGATCACGTGGAGATACTGGAGATATAGGGAGACTAGGGTGGGTCACGTGGTGGACACGGGGAGATCACGTGGAGATACTGGAGATACAGGGAGACTAGGGTGGGTCATGTGCTGGACACGGGGAGATCATGTGAAGATACTGGAGATACAGGGAGACTAGGGTGTGTCACGTGGTGGACACGGGGAGATCACGTGGAGATACTGGAGATACAGGGAGACTAGGGTGGGTCATGTGGTGGACACGAGGAGATCACGTGGAGATACTGGAGATACAGGGAGACTAGGGTGGGTCATGTGATGGACACGGGAGATAATGTGAAGATACTGGAGATACAGGGAGACTAGGGTGGGTCATGTGGTGGACACGGGGAGATCACGTGGAGATACTGGAGATACAGGGAGACTAGGGTGGGTCATGTGGTGGACACGGGGAGATCACGTGGAGATACTGGAGATACAGGGAGACTAGGGTGGGTCATGTGATGGACACGGGGAGATCATGTGAAGATACTGGAGATACAGGGAGACTAGGGTGGGTCACGTGATGGACACGGGGAGATCACGTGGAGATACTGGAGATACAGGGAGACTAGGGTGGGTCACGTGGTGGACACGGGGAGATCACGTGGAGATACTGGAGATACAGGGAGACTAGGGTGGGTCATGTGGTGGACACGGGGAGATCACGTGGAGATACTGGAGATACAGGGAGACTAGGGTGGGTCATGTGATGGACACGGGGAGATAATGTGAAGATACTGGAGATACAGGGAGACTAGGGTGGGTCATGTGGTGGACACGGGGAGATCACGTGGAGATACTGGAGATACAGGGAGACTAGGGTGGGTCATGTGGTGGACACGGGGAGATCACGTGGAGATACTGGGAGACTAGGGTGGGTCACGTGATGGACACGGGAGATCACGTGGAGATACTGGAGATACAGGGAGACTAGGGTGGGTCACGTGATGGACACGGGAGATACTGGAGATACAGGGAGACTAGGGTGGGTCACGTGGTGGACACGGGAGATCACGTGGAGATACTGGAGATACAGGGAGACTAAGGTTGGTCACGTGATGGACACGGGAGATCACGTGGAGATACTGGAGATACAGGGAGACTAGGGTGGGTCACGTGGTGGACACGGGGAGATCAAGTGGAGATACTGGGAGACTAGGGTGGGTCATGTGGTGGACACGGGAGATCACGTGGAGATACTGGAGATACAGGGAGACTAGGGTGGGTCACGTGATGGACACGGGAGATCACGTGGAGATACTGGAGATACAGGGAGACTAGGGTGGGTCACGTGATGGACACGGGGAGATACTGGAGATACAGGGAGACTAGGGTGGGTCATGTGATGGACACGGGGAGATCACGTGGAGATACTGGAGATACAGGGAGACTAGGGTGGGTCATGTGGAGACACGGGAGACACGGAAAGATGCAGAGAGAGAGAGAGAGATGCTGGACATTTTGGAGACAAAGGGAGGATCTCAAACCATGACGAGACACCCAGGAGTCCGGAGACCACGGAGCGACAGAGGAGACACCTGGGACCAAGTGAGATGCAGGCCACCTCGAAATGTGGATGGTGGAGATGTAATACTCGACTCATTTTCATGTAACCAAGAAGATGAATATCTGCAGTCACGGAAGCTTTAAATCTAAATTTATATTGATGTAGTTTATATTTCAGTTTTATATCGGTTCATTATATGGTAGTCATCATATAGTGTGGTGTATACCCAGTTATTTAATGTTAATAGCTCAGCTTATTGGAGAGTATATTGAGTACATTGATTATATTGATGTAGTTTTTTTCTAGTTTTTCACATCGGTTTATTGTATGGTAGTAGGGTAGAAGCAGTTCTTTCGCGTCAATATGCTAAACTCCTCTGTTGATATGTAAACTCCTTTGTCAAGGCGCTCTGCTCCTCCCACCCAGCTTAAAACACGTTGCCAAGCTTAGCAGTGTCCATTAGGACGCTGTCTTTCGACAGTTCTGTTCTTCACCTGAGGACGGCTGCTTGTGTTGTGGCCGAAACTTCGTGAGAATTTTATTTTTATTATTTTATTATTTCCCTTCTACGTGACTTTACGGAAAGATCCAAGAATATCAATCCCTGCAGTCACGAAAGCTTTAAATCGAAACGCTGGCGGTGACTTTCATAATTATGCGGAGGTGTTTATAACTCTGGGCGTTTTCTTGGTTGTTTCGGTAAAGTCACGTCGAATGGAAATAATAAAGTAATAAAAATAAAAATAATAAAATATTTTATTATATTATATTATTTTATTATTTTATTTTGTGAAGTTTTATTTGTATTATTTATTATTTACATTCTACGTGACTTTACCGAAAGAACCAAGAAGATGAATCCCTGCAGTCACGAAAGCTTTAAATCGAAATTTAACTCTGGGCGTTGTTCCATGCCGTTCGCCAGCGGCGTTTCTTCCCGATTTGGGTTGTGGTGAGACTCGAGGATGGAAGCAGCAGCAGCAGCAAAGCGTGGTCCCAGAAGCGAGGTGATCACTGGGACCCCAGTCGGCGGCCAGGAGGAGGTGACTTAATTGAGGTCTTGGTTGAGATGATGGTTGCAGCGTAGCGGTGGTCATCGATGTCGTCGTCGTCGGCGACAACCGCGTGCCAAAAATACTCCCCGTGCGGTCCGCGCGACGTCTCTGCGGAGATTTGTCGGCAAGGGGATGTTCCCCAAGAATCGGCAGCCCAGGGCCATCCCGTGTCGTTCTCAGAGCGTCCGTCACGGTGCCGCATTGTTGGCGTTGCTTCGCCCTGCAATCTTGGCAGTGTCGTTGATGAGCTGCCGCTGAAATCGCAGTGACCCTGCCACCGAGCAGACCAGAGATGTGGAGGGGGAGGGCGGTAGAGTTCAGAAGACGTCAGAATATTTATTCTACTCGAGCAATCCTATTAGCTGCAAAGCTCTTTTTGCGCACACATATCCAGTAGTTCGCGGCGCTTATCAGCAGGTGCATGCCAGGTCGGCCCTGCAAGTTTCTGTAGCAGGGGAGGGAACTTGATTTGGTCTTTTTGCGAATCTATTTCATGCAGGGGCTTTCCGTCCACAATAACCCCGCGATATCTAGCACGGAGCGCACAATTATGCTGCAGTTTGAACGCTGCCGGTACTATGCACACACTCCGCCGGGTCTGGAGGGCAGAGGTGAAGCTTACAGCCTGCGGTCTCTTGCTCACTCCACGATGGGAAAGTCACATTTACTGCCATGGTGACCGAGACAAGACGAACCTCCCCGGACGGTTTCGTAGCAGTAATGCTCAAATGCTGTGTTGTGTTGTTGTTTGGTGCTGGTGGTGGTGTTGAGGATGACCATGAGTGGTAGAAAATCACCGAGCGTGGTGATGACTGTGACTGCCCAGCGGAGGTTGCTCTACATCTGTAGGGTCTGGTGGTGGTGGCGGTGACAGTGGCAGTGGTGGTGTGGTGGCAGTGGTGGGTGGCGGCGGTGACGGCGGT
The DNA here is from genome assembly GCA_018977245.1 of Lethenteron camtschaticum. Classification (NCBI taxonomy): domain Eukaryota; kingdom Metazoa; phylum Chordata; class Hyperoartia; order Petromyzontiformes; family Petromyzontidae; genus Lethenteron; species Lethenteron camtschaticum. The sequence goes on from WFAB01001625.1 coordinate 58,794, forward strand.
GACGGTGGTGGTTGCGCTGGTGGTGGCGTGGTGGGTGGGGCGGTGGTGGGTGGGGCGGTGGTGGTGGTGGTGGTTGTTACGCTGCTGTTGCTACTCTGATCCAGCACTGTGTGTGGACAGCAACGAGGGTTGCTGGATCGCCCCACGGATGTTTCGACATTCTCTCCCTTTCCGTGGGTGGGCGTCGCCAGGAGAAGGCGGTACAGCAAAGTGTGTGGACTAACCCCCATCTGTTCCACGCTCTCTGCCCGTGGGTGTTAAGAAAGTGCCGTACCCCTAGCTCAGCCAGGTAAAGGCAGGACAGCCAAGTGTGGATGAGTCTCTGAACTGTTCCATCTGTAGAGGTGTTGCCCCCTCACTCAAACGCATTCGTTTTCTCCAGGCATTCCGGTATCCTGCAACGTACACATGCCCTTATGCGAGTGAGCGAATGCTGTGCGCGGTGCGTTCCAAGTTGGCATTATTATAACTTGCAATGCCATCGACAACAGTCTTGGTACGGCATATTGACCGTGATGACATCTTGATCTTACCTTTGAATTATTTTTTTCCTCGCGTCTTAACTAAAACTGTTTTTGCACATTGAACTGGAAACAGGCAGTCCTCGACGTATAAACACCCGACTTACGAACACCCAACTTACGAACACCCGCACTTACGAACCAACTTCCATGAAACATTTCTTTTTAACATCGACTTAAAACCCGAACTCGCACTCGCAAAATGATTCATGGAACTATTTTGTTCAGCGGAGCGATCCTCCACGAGATGTAATTATCGGCCTCGCGCTGGGAGTGTGTGTGAAAGTGTGTGTGCTCGCGAGAATTGCCCCCGTGTGTGTGTGCGGGGAGCGGTAGTGCATGGTTTGCTCGCTGTGCTACTAACCCGGTTACCCGAGTTCGATTCCCGCTCAGGCCATCACCGGTTGACGATTATCTGAACGGGTCCTAGGCCTCCGCTAGTTTGACTCGGCCTCAAATGAGTATGTGGCACGGTGCGTAAACATCGCCACTGCGGAGTCAAAGTGGCCGGGCGCGGTGCTGGTCACCCACCCCTCGTGTGCTGTTGGCCGGCCTTCATAGACGCTGCTCACTAACAGCACTTGCCCAACAGTATCAGAGACCATGCATGAATATTTGCCGTTAAGTTTGATGCGAGTGTAAGAGTGCGTGGGGCACGTGTGTGCGAGTGTATGCAGGTGTAAACATCGCCACGGGGAGACAAAGGCGGCCGGGCGTGGTGGTGCTAGCCACCCACTCTCTCGTGTGCCGTGCCGATCTTCATAGGTGCAATCGCTAACAAAACTCCACCAATAGTCCGTTAAGGCTGTACGGGGGGATCATTGTCTTTGTGTGCAGGTGTATTGTGTGCGTACGAGGGTGTGTGTGTGTATGTGTGTGTATGAGTGTGTGGGAATCTGTGCGTGCGTATGTGTAATGACGACGACTGTTGAGATGGCACTTTATTGAAGACACGTTCACTTGACATCAGGCGGAGATCCCCACCGCAACAGCCCCGAGTCTCCCACGCAGCTGACCCCCTTTTATACCTNCACGAGGCCACGCCCCCTTCTCGATCATTCTGCTGACTCTGNACGCTCGCTCCACCGGCCTCCAGTCCCTTCGCACCCNACCACGCTCCTTCTCAATCATTCTCGTAGCCACCAGTCCCTCGTACTCACAACTGACTCCCCTGTCATTACCTACCGTGGCCACCACTCCCTTCGCACTCACAACTGACTCCCCTGTCATTACCTCCCGTGGCCACCAGTCCTTCGCACTCACAACTGACTCCCCTGTTACCTCCGTGGCCACCAGTCCCTCGCACTCACAACTGACTCCCTGTCATTACCTCCCGTAGCCACCAGTCCCTTCGCACTCACAACTGACTCCCTGTCATTACCTCCCGTGACCACCAGTCCCTCACACTCACAGCTGACTCCCCTGTCATTACCTCCCGTGGCCACCAGTCCCCTCGCACTCACAACTGACTCCCCTGTCATTACCTCCCGTAGCCACCAGTCCCTTCGCACTCACAACTGACTCCCTGTCATTACCTCCCGTGGCCACCAGTCCTTCGCACTCACAACTGACTCCCCAGTCATTACCTCCCGTGGCCACCAGTCCTTTCGCACTCACAGTTGACTACCCTGTCATTACCTCCCGTGGCCACCAGTCTTTCGCACTCACAACTGATGCCCTGTCATTACTCCCGTGGCCACCAGTCCCTTCACACTCACAACTGACTCCCTGTCATTACCTCTTATGGCCACCAGTACCTTCATACTCACAACTGATGCCCTGTCATTACCTCCCATGGCCACCAGTCTTTCGCACTCACAACTGATGTCCCTGTCATTACCTCCCGTGGCCACCAGTCCTTCACACTCACAACTGACTCCCCTGTCATTACCTCTTATGGCCACCAGTACCTTCATACTCACAACTGATGCCTCTGTCATTACCTCCCATGGCTACCAGTACCTTCGCACTCGCAACTGACTCCCCTGTCATTACCTCCCGTGGCCACCAGTCCCTTCACACTCACAACTGACTCCCTGTCATTACCTCCCGTGACCACTAGTCCCTTCACACTCACAACTGACTCCCTGTCATTACCTCCCGTGACCACCAGTCCCTTCACACTCACAACTGACTCCCCTGTCATTACCTCCCGTGGCCACCAGTCCCTTCGCACTTACAACTGACTCCCCTGTCATTACCTTCCGTAGCCACCAGTCCCTTCACACTCACAACTGACTCCCCTGTCATTACCTCCGTGCCACCAGTCCCTTCACACTGTCAATTGATACCCCTGTCATTACCTCCTGTGGCCACCAGTCCCTTCACAATCACAACTGACTCCCCTGTCATTACCTCCCGTGTCCACCAGTCCCTTCGCACTCACAACTGACTCCCCTGTCATTACCTCCGTGGCGACTAGTCAACTCACACCGCATACAGGCTGTAGTGAAGTTACACATGTACGTGTTGTGTGTGTGCATCCTTGAAAAGGCGGAAAGAAGCGATGGGAGAGAGTGGGGAGAGACGAATGGAGAGAGATCCCAACGGGGCAGAGAGAGAGATACCCCGGCCACCACCCCACCTCCACCCGCACCTGCCCCCCGGCTCCTCCCTTTACCTCTTTCACACGTCCGCGGTGTGCCTCCCTCACCTGTTCGTCTTTGCCTCTCCCAGGTGTGAGGCCTCAGACTGTGCCACTGGATCGCGAGTCTCTCAACCTCCCTGAAGGTGCGTTCGGTGTGACGGTAGTCACCCGTGTCTCTCACACGCACCCCGTGTCTCTCACGTGCACGCGAGACGTAGTCACCCGTGTCTCTCACGCGCACCCCGTGTCTCTCACTGTGCATGCGAGACGTAGTCACACGTGTCTCTTACGTGCACCCCGTGTCTCTCACGTGAGACATAGTCCCACGTGTCTCTCACGCGCACCCCGTGTCTCTCACGTCTACGCGAGGCGTAGTTCCACGTGTCTCTTACGCGCACCCCGTGTCTCTCACGTCTACGCGAGACGTAGTTCCACGTGTCTATTACACGCACCCCGTGTCTCTCACATCTACGCGAGATGTAGTCCCACGTGTCTCTCACGCGCACCCCATGTCTCTCACGTGCACACGAGACGTAGTCCCACGTGTCTCTCACGTGCGCCCCGTGTCTCTCACGTCTACGCGAGACGTAGTCCCATGTGTCTCTCACGCGCACCCCGTGTCTCTCACGTCTACGCGAGACGTAGTCACCGTGTCTCTCACGTGCGCCCCGTGTCTCTCACGTCTACGCGAGACGTAGTCCCATGTGTCTCTCACGCGCACCCCGTGTCTCTCACGTCTACGCGAGACGTAGTCACCCGTGTCTCTCACGTGCACCCCGTGTCTCTCACGTCTACCCGTGTCTCTCACGTGCACCCCGTGTCTCTCACGCGCACCCCGTGTCTCTCACGTGCACCCCGTGTCTCTCACATCTACGCGCACCCGTGTCTCTCACGTGCACCCCGTGTCTCTCACGTCTATGCGAGACGTAGTCACCCGTGTCTCTCACGTGCACCCCGTGTCTCTCACGCGAGACGTAGTCACACGTGTCTCTCACGTGCACNCCGTGTCTCTCACGTCTACGCGAGACGTAGTCACACGTGTCTTTCACGTGCGCGCGTGAGACAGGCCTCAGCATCCTGCACACGTGGCTGGGCGCCGAGGCGCACTACGGGGTGTTCTGCACGCGGGGCCTCGTGGCGCGGGGCACGCGCTTCGGGCCCTACGCGGGCCGCGTCGTCTCGCCCAGCGAGATCAAGACCCACGACGACAACTCGCACATGTGGGAGGTGAGAGTCCGTCTCGCTGGCTCGCTCGCTCGCACGAACACCGGTGCATGTGTGTGTGTGTGTGCGTGTGTGCGTGTGTGGGAGACTCACGAGTCGCGAGCTCGAAATTCTCGACAGCAGTGACCACGGTCGCACCGCAACTACCGTCACCTTCTACGGACGACAACCCCACCCCCACCACAATCACCATCACCACCACCATCTCATCCCTTCATTATCCATGACGTCGACCTCTAGTTCCACTATCACCTCCTCCACTGCCACGTCTCCTTACCCCTACCTCTACCACTCTGCCACCTTTCCACTTCCTCCAAAACCTCATGCCTCTCATCCCCAAACACCCCAAACTGCCAAAATCTGAAGCTTATCTTTGTTTTCCTGCCCTGGTCTCCCCCTCCACCACAACAAACCCTCCATTCAACACTCCGCCCCCACCGCCTCCCACCCACAGATTTTCGAGGGGGCCGCCTGAGCCACTTCATCGACGGGCGCGGCGCGGCGGGCAACTGGATGTCGCTGGTGAACTGCGCGCGGAGCTCCTCCGAGCAGAACCTCGTGGCGCTGCAGAGCGGCCGCTCCATCGTGTACGAGGCGAGCCGCGACGTCCCCTCGGGCCGCGAGCTCCTCGTGTGGTACGGCGAGTCCGCCTACCTGCAGTTCCTGGGCATCCCCGTGGGGCTCAGGCTCCCGACGGCCGCGGCCTCGAGTCCCGGAGCGGGCCCGGGACGCGGGCCGGGACCCGGGCCGGGCGGCGGAGACGCGGCGAGCCCGCGGCGGAAGACGCGGAGGCCGCGGCGGCCGGGGTGGGCGCCGCCGGCGGCGGCGACGGCGGTCTGATGATGGTGATGGCGGCCGCGGCGGCGGCGGTGAAAACGACGGTGATGGCGATGGCGGTGGGCGATGGAGGATGGCAGGAGGAGGAGACGTGGAAGGATATGGAGAGGCGGTCACGGCTGATGGTACGATGGTGGTTGGTGTCGATAGCAAAGTAGCTCGCAGCGCCTCACCTATTCCCATGCTTCAGGAAAGAAAGGTGATCCGATCTCCGACCCCCAGGAATGGGTCTGCAGGTTTACCGAGCATTTCTGTGAGGTCTTGTGGGAGATAAAACCCTCGGCTGAAACAACATCATGGGAAAGGGGGCTTGATCCTGCTGGGGCTGCGGTGCCTCAAACATTGGAAGAAGTTGTCACCCTGTGAGTGGCTGGATGGTGTGCCATCTGTTGAGGAAGTGCGAAGGACGATCCAGAGCATGAGACCAGGTAAATCGCACATCCGATTAGCACGGTTGGCTACGTACGGTGCGAAGGAAGTTCAACGTGCATACAAAGCAGCAGGTAGAGATTACCTCTCAAAGTAACTGCTGAGAGAGGGTGGCGTGCAAACTCCTCTATGCCACATCATTACAATGGGGCTGGTCCACACGACCAGTTCCGCATGATTCCAAGGATGCTCTGGTGGTCCTCCATTGTTTTTTTTTTATCGGGACTGTTCTGATTGCAACAACTTTTGGGCCATCTCGCTCCTCAGTGCTGGTAAAGGCCCTGGAAAGAATAATTCAACATCGCCTTGCCGGCCACGCTGAGGAGAGGCTCGCAAAGCCCCAATCTCCTCCAGCAGAGGTGTAGGTAATATCAACGGGACCTACATCTCTGCGTTGTTTGGCCTGGTCAAGGCCTCTGATGCTATCAATAGACCAGGGCTTTGGGTTGTTGTGCGTGCTTTCAGAGTCCCTGACTCTGCTCACAATCATTTGAGGACCTTTATGATGGTGGGCAGGTCTGGCTGATGCTGCGTGGATGGGAGTCGGAGACATTTCCTGTTCACCTTGGGGCTCCACAGGGATTTTTTTCTGGCCCTTACACTATTTAAGATCTTCTTTGACCACGCAGTTCAAGACTTTCCCTGGCTGTACCGGAGGGATCTTAATCTGGTGCAGGTAAAATTGGAGGCTGGCTGTTGCCGGGTGCGGTCGAGCGATAGCTCCCTGTTGTTCAACTATATTGCATATGTTGATGATCTGGTAAGTGGAGACATTACTGCTGAACCTGGAGCATGCCTCTAAGAGATGGGCCTCACCATCAGCTCCACCACTACGGACCCGGCGGCCCGAGCTCGATTGCCACTCATGGCCAACACCGGTGACGATCATCTGAACCGTTGCTGGGCCTCCCCTAGGTCGACTCAGCCTCAAACGAGCACCTGATGCGGTGTTTAAACATCGGGAGACGAAGGCGGCACGGCGTGGCGTTGGCCACCCGACCCCGTCGTGCGCCGTGCCGGCCTTCGCAGGTGCTGCTCGCCTTCACAGCACTTGCCCCGGCGGTCTGTTAAGTCTACACGGGAGGGGGGACCTTTGTCTTATCCTTGCCGTGTGGCGTGCACGCAGAGAGCGGCGAGGGCTACCGCTGCGAGCGCTGCGGCAAGGTGTTCGCGTACCGCTACTACCGCGACAAGCACCTCAAGTACACGCGCTGCGTGGACCTCGGCGACCGCAAGTACCCGTGCAACCTGTGCACGCGCTCCTTCGAGAAGCGCGACCGCCTGCGCGTGCACATCCTGCACGTGCACGAGAAGCACCGGCCGCACAAGGTGCGTGGGCGTGTGCGTGCGGGCGTGTACATGCGTGCGGCAGAAGTCGCAAACGGGTTTTGATTCCTTACCCGTACCCGTACCCGGCCGCACCAGGGTCGCAAACGGTTACCCGGCTTACCCGTACCCGATACCGGCCGGGTACGGGTAGCCGGGTATCGGGTAGGGTACGGGTATCGGGTACCGATTGCGACATGTCACGTGCGGGCGTGTACGTACGGGCGGGCGGCGGGCTCGAGTTCGATTCTTTTCTTTCCCACCACATTTAGAAACGTGCACCTGAGGTTATTTAAATTCTGTTTGGGGCTACAAATGTCCAAATGGTGGGCCGCTTTGTTGAGCGTTATCATTTGCGGCGAGGTCGCTTCTGAAAAAAGGTTAATACCTCCGTGGCTTTGTCTGGTAGGATGAAGCTTGGTGGTGCTTCATTCTTCGCCTGAGGACGGCTGCTTGCGTTGTGGCCGAAACGTCGTGAGAATTGTTTTATTATGTTTATTTTTATTATTTTATTACTTCCCTTCTACGTGACTTTACCGAAAGAACCAAGAAGATGAATCCCTGCAGTCACGAAAGCTTTAAATCGAAAAAGGATGAAGGTGGTTTAGTTGTATTTGTTTTGGTGATTTGTTTTTGTAATGTTTGTTGTTGTGTGTGTTTACCCGTTGCCCCAACTGGACATCTGTGAGAAAGAGCTTAATAGCTCATCGGACTCCTCCTGCAGTTTAAATAAAGATTCTGATTCTGATATGTGTGCGAATATACGCGTGCACGTGACTATGAGCAACAAGCAGTGTACGTGTCAATCTTGATTTGAGGCTTTCGTGACCGCAGGGATTCATACTGTTTGTTTCTTTCGGTAAAGTCACGTGGGTAGAAAAAATAAAACAAAATGAAAAATAAAACAGATCGCGACGTTTCGATCGCAACACAAGTGGTCGCGTCTTCAGGCGGAAAAATAATCCGGTGGTGGAACTGCTGAACCGCGAGAGAGCTGTTACAACAAGGTTATATCTTGTGTCGATAAGCTAGCTCTTGCTTGCTCATCGCTTGCTTGCCATCGAAACGTCGTCTATATTATTTTCATTTCTTTCGATTTAAAGCTTTCGTGACTGCAGGGATTCATCTTCTTGGTTCTTTCGGTAAAGTCACGTAGAAGGGAATAATAAAATAATAAAATAAAACATTTTTATGTTTCGATTTAAAGCTTTCGTGACTGCAGGGATTCATCTTCTTGGTTCTTTCGATAAAGTCACGTAGAAGGGAAGTAATAAAATAATACAAATNAAACATAATAAAATAATTCTCACGACGTTTCGGCCACAACGCAAGCAGCCGTCCTCAGGTGAAGAACAGGTCTGTCGAGAAGACAGCGTCTAATTCCGACGCTGTCTTCACGACGGCTGCTTGCGATGTGAGAATTATTTATTATGTTTATTTTTATTATTTTATTACTTCCCTTCTACGTGACTTTACCGAAAGAGCCAAAGTGCACGGTGTACGTATGTGAACACATGTACAGCCGTCCTCGGTTTACGTTTTTCATTCCGTTCCGCGAAAACTACCATTCACCAAAATAACTGCTCAGCGAATTCACTCGACTGCCAAAGCAGAGAACGTAACGTAAACAATGCCAGCCGAGGCCTAAACCCTCGTAAATGGCCGTCGCTGATTGGCTGAGGGCATGGCCCAGCCCCAACGTATGAGCAGCTCTGATTGGCCGAAGCGGGCGCCACCGCGTGCATGACGTAAGCACGTGACCGTGAGTCGAAAATGTGAACGTTCAGTCGAAACCACGGGGTCCTATGGGACAAAAAAAAAACCGTTAGCCGATGTCGAGGGTTGCTTATATGTGTGTGTGTATGTGCAAGGATCGTGTAAGGGGCCGTCCATAAATGACGTCACGCACCTGGGGTGGGGGGGGGGTCAGACATTTGTGACGATGTGTGACGATGTGGGGGGGGGGGGGGTTGAGAAATGTGACATCACATCAAAATGCGCAACTTTAAATAAATATAGACAACACGTTCTACTTATCTTCTTGGTTCTTTCTTACGTGAATTTACCGAAAGAACCAAGAAGATGAATCCCTGCAGTCACGAAAGCTTTAATCGAAACCTTCTACTTAATTAAATAGAGTTTTTAAATAAATGTTTTCTCCTACAACATCGGAGTTGCAGCGCCACATTACGTACGCACAACAATGACAACAGTTTAAAGCATGTTTTTTTTTCGGGGGGGGGGGGCAGAGCTTTGTGACGCCGTGTGACGAGGGAAGGGCGGGTCAAAAATCGTTCAAAATCGCGTGACGTCATTTATGGACGGCCCCTTAGGCGTGGAGAAGGATGACAATGTTATTGGTGGAGAAGACGGGGAGGAGGAGGAGGAGGGGCAGATACAGGGAAGATTGTGAAAGGGGGTGGACACGTGGTCTTTTGACAGTGAAGCTTCCTCCGAGTTGGGTGTGTTTGCCGTGAATGGAGGGACGGAGTTGCCTTCACGCACCTCATCCTCGTGCTGTGAAAGCTCTACGGGAGAATCATCAAGTCCACGCACATATATTTGTATGCGCTCCAAACCCGGCGACCCGAGATCCATTCCCGCTCACGGCCAACACCAGTGACGACTATCTGAGCCGGTCCTGGGCCTCCGCTAGGTCGGCTCAGCCTCAAATGAGTACCTGGTGCGGTTCTAATAAACATCGCCACTGGGGAGACAAAGGCGGCCGGGCGTTGTGCTGGCCACCACCCCCTAGTGTGCCTTAGGTGCCAGCTGACAGCACTTGCCCTACAGTCTGTGTTCCCAGTCTATGCGGGGAACCTTTGTCTTGTACAACACGGGTGAGCGGTGGTGTATCGGTTCGGGTAACCGCGCTACGAACCCAGCTAACTGACCTGTCCTCATCTTCTTTGTCAACACAGTGCACCGTGTGCGGCAAGAGCTTCTCGCAGTCGTCCAGCCTCAACAAGCACATGCGCGTCCACTCCGGGAGAGGCCTACAAGTGCGTCTACTGCAGCAAGGTCAGGGTCCATCCGCTGAAGGATGAGCGCGCATCGGCCCGTCTCTCGCTGAACTAAACGATTGTTTATTTCGATTAAAATTCTTCGCATGAGGACGGCTGCTTGCGTTGTGGCCGAGGCGTCGTGAGAATTGTTTTGTTGTGTTTTATTGTTTTGTTGTTTCCCTTCTACGTGACTTTACCGAAAGAACAAGAAGATTGTTTATTTATTCTTTCTTCACTGCCACAGGTGAGGCCCACTCGGCCTAGACGTAGCTCTGCTCTTTGGTTCTTTAGGTAAAATCGCGTAGGTAGAAATAAAATAAACAAAACACGACGTTTCGATCGCAACACAAGCGGTCTCCATCAGCTGGGACAACCACAGCAAGAACATTTCTGAAGTCGGGCCAACGGGTGAAGACCGCTTGTGTTGCGATCGAAACGTCGTGATTTGGTTTATTGTGTTTCGACTCACGTGACTTCACCGAAAGGACCAAAGAGTGTGGATGCCTGCAGTCACGAAAGCTTCAAATCAAGATTATGACGCACCTTTATCTCAGCAGCGACCCTGGCAATCGCGAATGATGGCTCAACCAAGGTGGTTATCATCATCGTCACGTGGGTCTGTAGAGCAGCAGCACGATGCTCTGAAGCGCGTGGCGTTGATTTTCAATGTGGAGGGGGGAACACCTGGAGAAGCCGACACAGAGTCAAAGGGACCACGGGGAAAGAGACACAGAGATTCCAAATCTACAGCAGCAGGCGTCAGGGTCGGGATCGAACCCACGACCTCCTGCATACCACGCGAGGTAGTTGACATCTCGACACCGTGATGATGATCAGAGAGAGAGAGAGAGAGACGCAATCTCCAGGGTCAGGATCGAACCCACGACCTCCTGTAGACCAAGCGAGGTAGTTGACATCTCGACACCGTGATGATGATCAGAGAGAGAGAGACGCAATCTCCAGGGTCAGGATCGAACCCACGACCTCCTGCATATCAGGCGAGGGAGTTAACATCTCCGAGCCACTGCCGATGATGATGAGAGAGAGAGAGAGAGACACGCAATCTCCAGGGTCAGGATCGAACCCTCGACCTCCTGCATATCAGGCGAGGGAGTTAACATCTTCGAGCCACTGCCGATGATGATCAGAGAGAGAGAGAGACGCAATCTCCAGGGTCAGGATCGAACCCACGACCTCCTGCATATCAGGCGAGGGAGTTAACATCTCCGAGCCACTGCCGATGATGATCNGAGAGAGAGAGAGACACGCAATCTCCAGGGTCAGGATCGAACCCTCGACCTCCTGCATATCAGGCGAGGGAGTTAACATCTTCGAGCCACTGCCGATGATGATCAGAGAGAGAGAGAGAGACACGCAATCTCCAGGGTCAGGATCGAACCGTCGACCTCCTGAAAACCAGGCGAGGAAGTTGACATCTCGATACCGTGATGATGATCAGAGAGAGAGAGACACGCAATCTCCATGGTCAGGATCGAACCCACGACCTCCTGGATACCAGGCGAGGGAGTTAACATCTCCTAGCCACCGTGATGATGATGATGATGAGAGAGAGACGCAAACTCCAAATATGCAGCAGCAGGCGTCAGGGTCGGGATCGAACCCACGACCTCCTGCATACAGGCGAGGTAGTTAACATCTCCGAGCCACCGCCGATGCAGTAGCAAGAGTCCCGCTGTGGTGTTCCGTCTCTCTCTCTCTCCATGGGGATGTCGGTGGACCGTCCCCTCGATGGAGGGTGTTTGCCCTATACTCTTAGGTTTTTTCGGTAAAGTCACGTAGGTAAAAATAGATAAATAGTAAATAATAAAAATAAAAATAATAGAAATAATATAATGAATCACGACGTTTCGGAGGCAACACAAGCTTCCTTCATCGGGTGTAAAAAGGCACAGCAAAATAACTGTAGTTGGAGTTATTTGTGATGGGGCATTATTATATAGGGTAAGAGGAGGAGGGGGAGGAGCCAAGGAGGGGGGGTTTGGGGGGGTGTGGGGGAGCCAGGAAGGTGATCCGAGAGTGTTTGCCCTCCTTTACGGTGAGGGTGGAGAATCACCGTACCGGTGGCATCGCATTCAGAGGATTTTGCCCGCTTGCTGTACAGTTTTTTTTGCCACGGATGAAGCCACTTCGTGTTGAGCCGTCATTCGTGGGAAAAAAAAACCTACGTAGCTGGGTGGCCCTTACCTGGTAGGCATAAAAAATGGTTTAGTTTCTTAGATTAGTTTACAATTAATGAACTGCATCGTTATTGATGCACAGCTTTAAATGTCTAGGAATATTTCCCTGTCTCCCACCATCTCCTGGACCGTGGCGGTCCCCACTTACCCAACTGCCCCCGTCAACTGTCCCCTCCCCCTTAACTGCTCGCTCTGACTGCCCCCCCCCAAACTGCCCCTCCCAACTGCCCCTCCCCAACTACCCCCCCAACTGCCCCCAACTGCCCTCCCCAACTGCCCTCCCAACTGCCTCTCCCCAACTGCCTCTCCCCAACTGCCCTTCCCCAACTGCAGCCCCCCAACTGCCCTCCCCAACTGCCCTCCCCCAACTGCCNCTCCCCAACTGCCCCCCCAACTGCCCTNCCCAACTGCCCCTCCCCAACTGCCCCCCAACTGTCCTNCCCCAACTGCCCCCCCAACTGCCCCTCCCAACTGCCCCTNCCCAACTGNCCCCCCAACTGTCCTCCCAACTGNCCCCCCCCAACTGCCTCCCCAACTGCACCTNCCCAACTGCCCCCCCAACTGCCCTNCCAACTGCCCTNCCCAACTGNCCCCCCCAACTGCCCCCCCCAACTGCCCTNCCCAACTGNCCCTCCCCAACTGCTNCCCCCCAACTGNCCCCCCAACTGCCCCCCCAACTACCCCCCCCAACTGCCCTCCCAACTGCCCCCAACTCCCCAACTGTCCCCCAACTGCCCCCCCAACTGCCAACTCCCAACTACCCCCCCAACTGCCCCCCAACTGCCCCCCCAACTGTCCCCCCCAACTGCCCCCCAACTGCCCCCCAACTGCCCCCCCAACTGCCCCTCCCCAACTACCCCCCCAACTGCCCCCAACTGCCCCCCAACTGTCCCCCCAACTGCCCTNCCCAACTGCCCCCCAACTGCCCCCCCCAACTGCCCCCCCAACCNCCCCAACTGCCTTCCCCAACTGCCCCCAACTGCCCCCCAACTNCCCAACTGCCCTCCCCAACTGCCCCCCCCAACTGCCCCCCCAACTACCCCCCAACTGCCCCCCAACTGCCCTCCCCAACTGCCCCCCCAACTGCCCCCCCAACTGCCCCCCCCCCAACTGCCCCTCCCCAACTGCCCCCCCAACTGCCCCCCAACTGCCCCCCAACTGCCCCCCAACTNCCCCAACTGCCCCCCAACTGCCCCTCCCCAACTGCCCCCCCAACTACCCCCCAACTANCCCCCCCAACTGCCCCTCCCAACTGCCCTCCCCAACTGTCCCCCCCAACTACCCCCCCAACTGCCCCTNCCCAACTGCCCCTCCCAACTGCCCTCCCCAACTGTNCCCCCCCAACTACCCCCCCAACTGCCCCACCTCCCCAACTGCCCTCACTNCCAAACTGCCCTCCCCACTGCCCCCCCCCCTCCCATATTATGGATGATATTGGTTGTGAAAGCCTACGCGTTGAACTAACTCTATGGGTCTCTGTGTAACTCTATGGGTCTCTGTGTATCTCTATGGGTCTCTGTGTAACCCTATGGGTCTCTGTGTATCTCTATGGTCTCTGTGTAACTCTATGGTCTCTGTGTAACTCTATGGGTCTCTGTGTAACTCTATGGGTCTCTGTATAACTCTATGGGTCTCTGTGTAACTCTATGGGTCTCTGTGTAACTCTATGGGTCTCTGTGTATCTCTATGGTCTCTATGGGTCTCTGTGTATCTCTATGGGTCTCTGTGTAACTCTATGGGTCTCTGTGTAACTCTATGGGTCTCTGTATCTCTATGGGTCTCTGTGTAACTCTATGGGTCTCTGTGTAACTCTATGGGTCTCTGTGTAACTCTATGGTCTCTGTGTAACTCTATGAATCTGTGTAACTCTATGGGTCTCTGTGTAACTCTATGGGTCTCTGTGTAACTCTATGGGTCTCTGTGTAACTATATGGGTCTCTGTGTATGTCTATGGGTCTCTGTGTAACTCTATGAGTCTCTATGTAACTCTATGGTTCTCTGTGTAAATCTATGTGTCTCTGTGTAACTCTATGGGTCTCTGTGTACCTTTATGGGTCTCTGTGTAACTCTATGGGTCTCTGTGTAACTCTATGGGTCTCTGTGTAACTCTATGGTCTCTATGTAACTCTATAGGTCTCTATGGGTCTCTGTGTGCACTCTATGGGTCTCTGTGTATCTCTATGGGTCTCTGTGTATCTCTATGGGTCTCTGTGTCTCTATGGGTCTCTGTGTAACTCTATGGGTCTCTGTGTAACTTTATGGGTCTCTGTGTAACTCTATGAGTCTCTATGTAACTCTATGGGTCTCTGAGTAATTCTATGGGTCTCTGAGTAACTCCATGGGTCTCTGTGTAACTCTATGGGTCTCTGTGTAACTCTATGGGTCTCTGTGTAACTCTATGGGTCTCTGTGACTCTATGGGTATCTGTGTAACTCTATTGGTCTCTGTGTATCTCTATGGTCTCTGTGTAACTCTATGGGTCTCTGTGTAACTCTAAGGGCTCTGTGTAACTCTATGGATCTCTGAGTAATTCTATGGGTCTCTGAGTAACTCCATGGGTCTCTGTGTAACTCTATGGGTCTCTGTGTAACTATGGGTCTCTGTGTAACTCTATGGTCTCCANTGTCAGTATATAGATTTATTTATGACTTGTTTCCTGGTTCCNTTTCAATTCTTAGGTTTTTTCGGTNAAGTCTGTAGGTAAAAAATTAAAATTAAAATTAATAAAAGTAAAATNAAATAAAATAATCCTGGTTCCTTCCGTAAGGCCGTAGTCCGCTTTAGAGTTCACCCCTCACACCACCCTACAACAATGGAGTGTTCCGGCCCATTGCCACTTCAGTCCACCCACACACATTGATGATTGGTTCAGACTCGCAAGGGAAATGTGTGTCGTAAACCCTCCTCCACCCACAAAAAATTAATTCATTCTGAATCATATCGTCGTGTTAAATTTACCCATTTCNGTTTGTGTGTCCACCACAACTACACACACCACCACACAACACAACAATACACACACACCCCACACACACACACACCACACTCANATNCACCACCACNCACACACACCACATACACACACACCCACCACACACACACCACCACACATCCACACCCCACACACACNCACCATANACACACACCCCACCACACNCACACCACACNTCACACACACACCACACACAACACCACACACACACCCACACACACACACACCACCACACTATACACCAACACCTATATACCACCACACAGTACCCACACAACACACACACANACGCCAATACACACACCCCCACACTCACACGCCACTCCACACACCACCACCACACACACCACCACACAAAACGCCATACACTCACCACCACACACACGACCCACACCCCCACACTCACACACCACACACACACCACCACACACTCACCACCACACACACNACCCACACACCCACACTCACACACCACACACACACACCACACACACACCACCACACACACTCCACACTCACACACACCAACACTATACCACCANCCCACACTCACNCACACACCACCATACACACACACACCACCATACACACCACGCCACACCCACCACCACACACACCACCCCCACACTCACCACACACACANNACACACACACCACCATACACACAGCACACCACACCCAACACCACACACACCACCACACTCACNCACACACCACACACACCACCCCACACACANCACANCACACACACACACACANACCACACTACACACCCACNACNCACNANCACACACACCACCACACCACCACACACACCACCACACACTCACACACACACACACACACCACCCACACCACACTCCCCACACTCACACCACACACACACCACACCACTCACNCACACACTCACACNTACACACACNCACACACACACNCACACGCCACCACACANCACCACACACACTCACACACCACACACCACCACACACACACCACCACACTCACACACACNCACACACACCACACACACACACACACCACCCCACACACACCCCCCACACCACACCACACACACACCACACCCACCACACACCACCACACATACACACACTCACACACACACACGCCACCCACACAACACACACACNCACACACCACACACACACACACACACAACCACACACTCACACACTCACACACACCACACACACCACACACACCCACACACACACACTCACACACACACTCACACACACACACACACACACACACCACACACACACACACTCACACACACCACCCCACNCACACACCACACACACCACACACACACACCCCACATACACACCACACACACCACACACANTCACACCACACACACACTCACACACCACACACACCCACACACACACAACCACACACACACCACCCCACACNCACACACTCACACACACACCCACCACACACACACCACACACACCACCACACACCACACTCCCCACACACCACCACACAACCACCACACACACACACACAANCCCCACATACACCACCACACGCCACACACACACACACACCACACATACAACACACCCCACACACACACACCACCCACTCACACACACACCCATCCATCCACCCACACACACACGCCCACCCACACACTCCACACACACACCACTCACTCACACACACACCCACCACCCACACCCCACACACACAACCACACACACGCACACACACACGCCACCCACAACTCACACACGCACACGCGCCAGGCGTTCACCGCGTCGTCCATCCTGCGCACCACATCCGCCAGCACTCGGGCGAGAAGCCCTTCAAGTGCCGCCACTGCGGCAAGGCGTTCGCGTCGCACGCGGCGCACGACAGCCACGTGCGGCGGACGCACGCCAAGGAGAAGGCGAGCCTGGCGTGCGGAGCCTGCGGCAAAGCGTTTGCGCAGCCCTACGAGCTCAAGTTCCACCTCAAGATACACGCCGGAGAAGGTGACGATGCTCTCTCCCGCCTGGAGCGCCGCGCGCTGGTCGTTTTGACGGCGCGGAATTGTGATATGGCGCGACGACGGGATGTTCTTGGGGAGAAAGTTTTTGGAATGAGCAGCGAGACCTTGGATCGCGAGCGTAGTCCGTGTCCGGAAACGTGCTCGTCATCCAAAGCGCTCGTGTATCAAAGCGGATTTCCCCGTGAGAAGCAATGGAAACTCGGAAGGTTCGTTCCACAGCCCAAAAAAAACTGTGTTCGTATAAAAATTATTAATGCAAAATACCTTTTTTCTATTTTGATTATTCAAATTTTTGATAAAGTAATCAAATGTATTAATTAGATGTAATCGTGGCTGGTGTGAGGGAGACGAGAGAGAGGAGAGGAGGATTATTGTGTAGGACGACTTTCACTTGCAGTACAGCTACTCAAGAACAGTCACTACACTTGGACACAAAATACAAAAAATGCTTTACGCACACACACGTGGTCACAACACTACAGTAAACAGTCGACGCTCGCACGGATGTTGACCATACGAGTGAGGCACGCCGACTGAGACCGAGCATGGAGAGATTACCCACAATCCCGCAGCGAGAGAGAGAAGAATCATCGACTCAGCTGTGATCACGTGACACTCGGCAGACAAAGCGTATTTACTGTACGTACTGCTCGTATTGCAAGACCTCGCTCGTTTACCAAATTAATATTTATTTAACATTTCTGCTCGTCTTGCAAAAACACTCGCAGACCAAGTTACTCGCAATGCAAGGTTTCACTGCACACACACACATATATATACATATATATATAAAAGCGCGGATATGAATTGGATGCAACGCGATCGAGCGAGCGGAGGTGTGTTGCGCGGGCGGTGGTAAGCGGCCGCCCGGCTGCTTCGGAGTAGCCGTCGCACGAGGCATCGGGATGCTGCTGGATCGGTGGGATGCTGCTGGATTGGTGGGATGCTGCTGGATCGGTGGGATGCTGCTGGATCGGTGGGACGCTGCTGGATGCTTCTTGGATGCGACTCAAGCGCCTCGCTCATTGCTCGGGCCTGCGTTGCACGTCTCGCGCCTTGTCGCCGACTGCCGTGCTTTAGCCCCCGATGTTATTTCCGCGTTTGTTTAAACGGTATTTTTGATAACGCGCTGTTCTCCAGGAACGCGAAAGTACTACCGCCACTCTATAGGAGGACACACCGTGCCTGGCCTCGCAAGACAAAGGTCCCCTCCGTAGAGCATTCGCCGACTTGGGGCCGTCTGGAACGCTCTCTCTTCCGATGTTAGGAATGCCACTGGAGCTACGCACGTTTAAATGATCTAAATCAGGGCTTGGTCAGACTGCGGCTCTTCAAGGACTGATTTAGTGATGTCGTCTTGTATTCACGTACCATTTCGGCTCTTAGAATATTGAGTTTTGTTTACCAATTCGAGAAAAATGAAAGCATTCAAGCATTTTATGAATTGCGACTATTTAATGATAATGACGTAAAACATACAATAATTGATGTACTCACCAGTGCGATCGGCTGGAGCGTGCAAACGATTAACCGCCGTCTGCATACGTCCACAGGAAACTATGCGGTGATTAACCCTCGATGCATCGATACTCGAACGTGGCTGTCGGTTTCGACCGCGAGTAGAATCGACGCGGCAGGCACCTTCGATTCGGGTTCCACAAGGCCACGTTTGGGCAAAGACGCGGCCCTGCTGGTGCCAGCGGCTCACCCACCTTCTCCCGTACATTGGCCGACCTGCGCTGTAACTTTCCCTCCGCAACCAAGGAGGGGCGTTGTAACGAAACGGCGTTAAAAGAGGCGTCGCTCTCAAAGGTTACTACGTTGCCATCACCGAGCACTGGCAGAGCTTGGGCCAATTCTCGATAACCGTCTCACCGCGTGGCTTCCTCCCCGACCGGTTCCCGAGTGGCGTTTTATTATTGGCCACGACGTCACAGCGATGTGTGACGTCGCCCGACGATGTCGCTGAACCTGACGTTGTTCCGGCGCAGGCGAATCGGCCAGCGGCGCCATCCTGGAGCAGCCGAGTCCATCTCCGGACACCGAGGACTCGCTGGCTGGCGAGGCGGCGCGGCCGTCCGCGACGGTGGCACCCGCGTGGCCTACAGGCCCTACCCGCCCGTGCCGCCCTCCTCCCGCGGCAGCAGCGACGGCAGCGTGCAGGGCGCAGAGCCCTACTGAGGGCGGCGGTGGCGGCGGTGGCGGCGGCGGCAGCTACAGGTCCCGCGAGCCGACAACGCTGCCTGTCTCGTCCTGGAGTGTCGTTCGTCTGGAGCGAGGGGGGGGGGGGGAAACTTGGGCGAAGTTGTGCAGCTGTACTCGGGAGATGCGAGGCCTCGCTTTCCAGAGAACTAGGCGACATTGCACAAAGGGGGGACCTGGCAAGGTTTTGATCGTGGGCCACCTGCTACTTTGCCAAGAGAGAGCTGGGAGTTTACACGGAGATCAGGATGGTTTGTGTCATCCAGGTGGACCTGCCGTATCGACTGAGGGTCTTCAAACCTAATCTGTGGGTGTCTGGCGGGCTTGTGGCCAGAGGATGTGTCACGTCGCCAGCGAGACTTTGGACCACCAATTCTGGAGTCTTTACGAGGAGGTCATAGGACCTTGTAGTGAGCACCTTGAGATGCACATAAAGCCGCCCCTGGGCAATGTCCTACTCGCCAAGAAGTTCGGGGCATTACCTTGGGGATCGGTGAAGTTCTCAAACCTGCGTCTTTTCTCGAAGAGATTCGAGAGAATTGTTGACCGGAGCCAGTACTTTCTCCGATGGGAGTTTGGCTCTCACGCAACGGACTGGCTTTGGGAGGTGACACTGCCTTGGCCAAGGGGCCGTGGGAATGTTTTCAGAGGCACGGGCGCTTCGCTCTTGAGAACAGAGAAACTCGTGGAGTCCCAAGATCGTCAGCACTGACACCTGCAGCCACATTCAATTCCAAATCCCCCGAGCAAGAAGATCGAGAAGGTCACACCATCTGTGAGGCCTCACCTCAACATGACTTACAATTCGATGCACAGCTAATGGTCCAGGTGTGCGACAGATAGATGGATCGTCATCATCAGCATCACCAGTTATCGTGTAAAATGTATCCCGCGCACACCTCCCATGCGGTACCTTTCGAGGTATTAGAGACACCCTCAATAGCCTCCCGGGATCGAAAAAGTTGGTTCGTGGTGGTCCAATTTGTCGGGAAACGCAAGAACGCGAATTAAACAAATCTTCGCTCACCGGGACTCCGCTACGTGGATCGACTGAGGACAAGTTGGTTCCTGGGTTGCAAAGGTTTCGGTCAAGCGAGACCAAGACGCGCCCAGCAGACTCCGCACCGCAGCACAAAGAGACAATTGTTTTGACGTCACAATCAGCGGACTGACATCGCTAGTTTTGTTCATTTTCTGTTGTCGCGTCTAAGAGTATTTCGTTTGCAATTTTTTTGACAAAAATGTAAAGTCGTGAACAATGATGTTTTTATTTTCGCGTGTAAAATGCAGGGGGGGAAAGGTGGCAGAAGGAGGGGGGGGTGGTGGTTCTGGGTAGGAGAGCGATTTTGGAATGGAACGTCTGGAACGATTCGACGCCGACTCCACCACCTCAGCGATCGTCGGTTTGCGTCAAGCTGAATTCTCCGTGGTCGAAATCGCGCATCGTTTTCTTGGTTCTTTCGGTAAAGTCACGTAGAAGGAAAATAATAAATAATCTAAATAAAACAAGAGAAAGTAATTTCATAAAGTTTCGGACTGCAGGGATTCATCCGTTCTCGTAAAGTCCGATAATAAAATTGAAAATAAAACATAATAAGAATTATTTTATTATGTTTTACTTTCATAATTGTATTATTTTTCTTCTACGTGACTTTACCGAAAGAACCAAGAAGATGAATCCTGCAGTCACGAAAGCTTTAAATCGAAACATAATGTTTTATTTTTATATTATTTCCCTTCAGTACTTTACCGCAGGATAATCCCTGCAGTCACAAGGTTATTTCAGCAGCGTTTCTCTTGGCCCGGGGGGCTGTAGACACCTGAGCAGCGATGCTGTGCACAGCGACAACAAATGAACGCCACGTCTTCTTGTTCTTTCGGTAAAGTCACGTAGAGATATAAAATTATAGTTACTGCAGCTACATACTATTACATTCCTTCCCTTTATTAATGCTACCCTATCCCTCCCTTTGATGCTGCTGATCCTGCATAATGACGGGCATAACATGACTTTGAAACCCCCGCCCATCCTCTACGCATTTCACAAGTAGTACTAATCCCATATCTGCATTTCCCATAAATATGCTAAATTCCTCTTGATATGCAAATTACTTTGTCAAGGCGCTCTTCCCCCCAACCCAGCTTAAATATACGCTCCAAGCCTGGGGTGTTTCATTCAGACTCTGTCTTCCCGACAGACCTGTTCTTCACCTGAGACGGCTGCTTGCGTTGTGGCCGAAACGTCGTGAGAATTATTTCATGCTGTTTTATTTTCATTATTTTATTATTTCCCTTCTCGTGACTTTACCGAAAGAACCAAGAAGATGAATCCCTGCTGCAGTCACGAAAGAAGCTTTAAATCGAAATTGAGCGCCACGTGTTTGGGGGGAATCTTGACGACCATTCGTAGTTGCGCAAATGTCGTCGCATATACAAGTAATGATTATAAAATATATATATAGCTGGGTGATGCTGCTGCTGCCGTTGTTGCAGATTGGTACAAGCACCAGAAAAAATTCAACCCAACACATTCGTCGAGTAAAATGTGCCCTGAAGAAGGGCCATTACCTGAAACGTCACCTGCTATATACCATTCTTTTTAAGGCCATCGTATGACTCACGAATATGTGGAGTTTTCAGCTGTTGCCACTGCTTGCAACTGATTGCAGCGACGGCGATGAGTTGCGCAACCCGAATCTATCTCATTCCCTCGCTCATTGCCCGCTTATAATGCGTGGACGTATATCTGCGACGGGATGCGTCTGCGCATCATAAGCAGGCAATTACGTGGCGCGCAGTCAAGTTAACGCAGCTTGTCGCTCTGGTGTGGACCCAGCTTCATAATCTCGAGGATGGAGGGGAGTGTGGGTGGGTAGGTGAGTGGGTGGGTAGGTGAGTGGGCGGGTAGGTGGGTCGGTAGATGGGTAGGTGAGTGGGTGGGTGGGTGGGTNGGTAGGTGAGTGGGTGGGTGGGTTGATGGGTAGGTGGTAGGTGAGTGGGTGGTGGGTTGATGGGTAGGTGGGTAGGTGAGTGGGTGGGTGGGTTGATGGGTAGGTGGGTAGGTGAGTGGGCGGGTAGGTGGGTAGGTGAGTGGGTGGGTGGGTTGATGGGTAGGTGGGTAGGTGAGTGGGTGGGTTGATGGGTAGGTGGATAGGTGGGTGGGTAGGTGGGTGGGTAGGTGGGTAGGTGAGTGGCGGGTAGGTGGGTAGGTGAGTGGGTGGGTTGTTCGGTAGGTGGGTAGGTGAGTGGGTGGGTTGATGGGTAGGTGGGTAGGTGGGTGGGTAGGTGGGTGGGTGGGTGGGTAGGTGAGTGGGCGGGTAGGTGGGTAGGTGAGTGGGTGGGTGGGTTGTTTGGTTTGTTGTTGGGTAGGAGGGTAGGTTCGTGGGTAGGTGTGTGGGTGGGTTGATGGGTAGGTGGGCAGGTAGGTGGGTAGGTGAGGTGGGTGGGTGGGTAGGTGGGTAGGTGAGTGGGTGGGTGGGTTGATAGGTGGGTAGGTGAGTGGGTGGGTAGGTGGGTAGGTGAGTGGGCGGGTAGGTGGGTAGGTGAGTGTATGGGTGGGTTGATGGGTAGGTGGGTAGGTGAGTGGGTGGTAGGTGGGTAGGTGGGTAGGTAGGTGGGTAGGTGTGTGGGTGGGTTGATGGGTAGGTGGGTAGGTGTGGTGGTGGTGGTGGTGGGTGGGTAGGTGAGTGGGGGGGTAGGCGGGTAAGTGAGTTGTTGGGGTGTTGTTGAGTAGGTGGGTAGGTGAGGGTGGGTAGATCAGTAAATGTGTTTTTTGTACGACAAGGAAGGGTCAAGGGTCAACCCAGAGTGAGGTGCACGTTGTTTTATGGCGACGCCGCGGTGTGGAACTCCGTTACTGTGAAAAGTGCACTTTTGCGAAAAATCCCAACGTGTGAGCGGCGCGGCATCTCGAACTTCTGTGACGTCGTTGAGGTGCAACCAGGTCGGACAGCGCCTCGGCATGAGCGAACCTCATCAAAGGCTTAGGGGCTCCAAGCAGCGCAGGCAACAACAACAACAAAAATGAGAATGCATCAAATGTCACTCGTAATAAGAGGTATTTTTGGTGGGTTAGATCGCGTAAGTATAAATGTGTCATAATTGTTTTTTTACCCTTTTATCTGGCAACAAAACTGACACCTTTTTTTTACGAGGAGTGATGTTTGCATAGACCACAATACCTGCAGTCATAATGCGAACAAAAAACATAACTCTGATAATGTATGCACTGTCCTAGAAGTTGATTGGTTTTTTACCCTTCTATCTGGCAACAAAACTGACACCTTTATTACGAGGAGTCATGTTTGCATAGACCACAATACTTTGATTGACAATCAACTTCAAGGACAGTGCACATACATTATCAGAGTTATGTTTTTTTGTTTGCATTATGACTGCAGGTATTGTGGTCTATGCAAACATGACTCCTTGTAAAAAAAGGTGTCAGTTTTGTTGCCAGATAAAAGGGTAAAAAAACAATTATCATATTTTTTACTGGCAAATGTGGTACCAATGGTGTAAATGTGTCGTTAAGCCGACACCGCCCGACACAGCCAACCGGTAAGGTTTGTCACGTGAGACAAAACGTGCCAATTCGTCACTGCTTCAGCGCACTGGTGCGTTGGAGAGTTTAAATCCACAACATTTACAACTTGAGTGCCGTGATGTTTCGCCGGAAATGACATCAAGCACCGTCGGGCGATCTTGTCAGAATTGTAGCAACTGATCGGCACGTTTCGTTCACGTGACAAACCTCGCCGGTTGGCTGTCTCGAGCGGTGTCAAGTTAACGGCACATTTACATTCACGCGATCGAAGCAAACAAAAACACCGTTATTATGAATGATATTGGTCGCCAAAGCCTGCGTGTCAATTCAAATGTCACGTGGGAATTCAAATGCCTCCTGAGCGTAGAAAGGTGAATTTACATAATCGAATGTCTCTCTCGTCCCCTTTATTGCCTGCCGGTTCACAGGCAATTATAGTCTCCAGTGGTGGATATTATAGAGCTACCTCTGGGATCCATTCAAGTGACCCCTGCTCCACCCCGAATCAATCTACGACGTGAAACTGAAAGCGTTCTAACCAAAAAATAGAAAGAGTGAATTTTAAGTAATGTGTTCTCACACGCCCAGTTCGAATTGATGTCCCAAGTAATGTTTCCTGTCTTCTAGATACAAAAAAAATCGATTGCGTCTGCCTTATTAGCATGAAAGGGTAGAGTTGTAGCAACTTTGTAAAGAAAACAAAAAAATACTGGGGGGGGGGGTTTGGGGGGGGGAGTTCCCCCCCCCTTAAGCACGCGGTGATGATTGCGGTGAGTTCTACAGAGAGCACGTGGTGAGGAAGGCGGGTCCTGACGTCACAGCGGCACCCAACCACGTGGCGCGCCGCGTGACTGTGACGCAATGGGAACACGCGCGCGCGCGCGCACACGCAACAAGGACAAAGATCCCCGTGTAGCCTCAACAGAATGTTGGGCAAGTGCTGCACCTATAAAGGCCAGCACCAGCTACTCGTTTGAGGCTCAGTCGCACACACACACACACGTAGGTGCACACACACAATCACACACCACACACACAGTCACACACCACACACACAGGCACACGCACATAGGTTGCAACACGCGCCAAGACTGCTCGCCCTATGCAACGTCTAGATGCGCCGAAAAGATTCCTCGCTGTGAAGGCTAAGAAAGGCTACGCGCCAAAGACGGTCGATTGAAGCCAAAGACTGCTCACTCCGAAATGCAGGCTCGATGCACACAAGAACTCTGATCACGATACTTGCGAAAACTAGATGCGCAACCAAGTACACGTACTTGAGAAGCGTAGATGCACACCAAAGACTCTTTCTTCACTTCTGAAACGGAGGTGCACACCAAAGACCCCCGGTAAAAACTAGATGCGCACCAAAGACTGTTCACGTGTAAGCTCGCGCGGTGCATGATTCCCTGTGTGAATGGTTGTCGCTGCGCGTCGTGTGCGTGCGTGTGTGATGGCATCACAACGATGCCACGTGTAGTGGTGTCATCGCAGTTACGGTGCGTGTGATGTCTGTGATGGGTGAAACGAGATTGTCATGATCGTTGCTGTGATCAGTAGGGTAGAAGAACGTCAGCAGCAGTAGCAGCAGCTGGATAATCAGCGCCATGAATCGGTGGCATCAGCGCAGAATTTGTATCATCAGTGGCTGAAGTCTTAGAGCGCCATCAGTGTCATCCTCGATGCCAGGAGAAATCATCATCATCATCAGTCGTGGGTTCATCTTCGTTCGTCTTCACTCTTAGTAGCGGCGGCGCGTCATGTGTTCATCAGCAGCAGAAACACCATCAGAGGCTTCACACACCCACCATCGCCAGTAGCAGTGTCATCTTCACCAACATCATCAGCAGCACCACGATCAATGTCAATCTCATATCACGAGCATCGTTACTCTCATCACTAAATCAGCAGCAGCAGCAGCACACCACCCTCATCGTTATTTAGTCTCTCACGCCCCATCATCGCCATTCCCACTTCATCTTCATCACAGCAGCAGCATCATCATCATCTGTCAAGACGTCATCGTCAATTGTATCGCCACAATCCTTACTGCCGCCGCTGCTGCTGCTGCTGCTATTGTGATTGTCGCTGTGATTTGGTGGTGGTGGTTGTTGTTGTTGTTGGATCTGCTACCGCCACCACCACCGCGCTGCGTGCGTGCTAGACGATGCTCACGGTGTCATCACCGCCGTCGTCTTGTCACCACCGCCGTCGTCATCATCGTCGTCATCCTCCTCGTCGTCATCATCTTCGTCGTCATCAACCACGTCATCGTCCTCGTGGTTGTCATCATTGTCGTCATCCTCGTCATCATCGTCGTCGTCATCATCCACGTCATTGTCATCATCCACGTCATCGTCGTCGTCATCGTCATCATCGTCATCATCCACGTCGTCATCACGTCATCATCCACGTCATCGTCGTCATCATCGTCATCATCCACGTCATCATCCACGTCGTCGTCGTCGTCATCATCGACGTCGACCGAGTCGTCACTCGAGTGTCGACAAAGGAGTCATTCGCATCCTTTGTGACCTCAGCGACGTCGTCATCATCATCGTCATCATCATCATCATCGTCATCATCATCATCATCGTCATCATCATCGTCATCATCGTCGNCATCATCGTCATCATCATCGTCATCGTCGTCATCATCGTCGTCGTCGTCATCGTCATCGTCATCATCGTCATCATCATCGTCATCGTCGTCATCGTCATCATCATCGTCATCATTGTCGTCATCATCATGGTCATCATCATCGTCATCATTGTCGTCATCATCATCATCGTCGTCGTCGTCATCGTCGTTTGTTGATAATGTCGATGTCGATGTTGTTATTCTCAGGAAGACAATTTCTATACCGCACACGTAAGACGATTTACACTCTCCCTCCACAACAACGAAAACGCAGGTTCATTAAAAAGTAATAAAAATGATGGGAAAAAAATGTTATAAATGCTATGAGAAGTTGCCCGAGTTCTGTTGTCCTCTCTGTCTGTCTGTCTCTCGACGCAAGTGCACCGAGGGAATGGAACCCACAGCGCGCTCTGTGAGACTCGCCCCCAACTTTTGTCTTCTTGGTTCTTTCGGTAAAGTCACGTAGAAGGGAAATAATAAAATAATAAAAAATAAACATAATAAAATAATTTTATTTATTATTTAATTATTGTTTTTTTATTATTATTTTATTATTTCCCTTCTACGTGACTTTACCGAAAGAACCAAGAATATGAATCCCTGCAGTCAGGATTTAAATCGAAAATAAAATGTTTTATTTGTATTATTTTATTATTTCCCTTCTACGTGACTTTACCGAAAGAACCAAGAAGATGAATCCCTGCAGTTTTATTTTTATTATTTTATTATTTCCCTTCTACGTGACTTTACCGAGACCAAAAGATGAATCGCAGTCACGAGAACTTTAAATTGAAAAATAAAATTTTTATTTTTATTATTTTATTATTTCCCTTCTACGTGACTTTACCGAAAGAACCAAGAATGAATCCCTCAGTCCGAAACTTTAAATCAAATTCAACTTTAGTTTTCATTCAACGGTTTTACTTAACTTGATTCCTGTGTTGCGTGTCAAATGTTACAAAATTCGTCCATCCGTTCCAATCAGCGTTCACGTACTCAGACCGGTGACAATGATGCTGTATCAAAACCATCAATTCAGATTAATCCGCTACTTTAAAGCAATTTATTTTTNAAAAAAAAAAAACGCCCGTGTCCCTAAACTCTCGACTCGCCTGTGCGTTAACGAACGAAAGATCAATGAAGTCAGCTTCACGTCTTCTCGACCGTGAGTAAAAGAAGCTGAATACCTTTGAAAAAATAAACTTTTTTAAAGGATNTTTTACCAGCTAAGGCCCGCTGAGCTGNTCCACAGTCTTTTTCCAAGCGACCCCGTAACGAACGACAGCTCAAAGTGAGCTTATACATCAGCATCATCATTCAGCAGCCGANTGCTCGAACGCGTGACGTATTTTATGAATGGGGAGGGGGAAACAGGACCTAGCCACGCGACCACGGAGAGAACGAATATTCAAACTCCAAATATACAGCAGCAGGCGTCAGGGTTGAGATCGAACCCACGACCTCCTGTATACCAGGCGAGGTAGCTAACATCTCCTAGCCACCGTGATGATGATGAGAGAGATAGAGACGCAAACTCCAAATATACAGCAGTAAGCGTCAGGATCAGGTTCGAACCCACGACCTCCTGTAGACTAGGCGAGGTAGCTAACATCTCCTAGCCACCGTGATGATGATGAGAGAGAGAGACGACTAATATAGAGTCNTCAGGATAGGTTTGAATCTAAGGGAGGTGTTAATCTCTCGCCACCGTGAGATGATGAGAGAGTGACACGGGTAGTGTTGAGTCTATGGGTAGTGTTGAATCTATGGGTGGTGTTAGTCTGTGGTCGTGTGAGTCTATGAGCAGTTGAGTCTATGGGCAGTGTTGAGTCTATGGGAAGTGTTAAGTCTATCGGTAGTGTTGAGTCTATGGGTCGTGTTAGTCAATGGGCAGTTGAGTCTATGGGCAGTGTTGAGTCTATGGGAAGTGTTAAGTCTATCGGTAGTGTTGAGTCTATGGGTCGTATTAGTGTAATGTTAGTCTATGAGCAGTGTTGAGTCTATGGGAAGTGTTAAGTCTATGGGCAGTGTTGAGTTTATGGGTAGTGTTGAGTCTATGGGTCGTGTTGAGTCTATGGGCAGTGTTAGTCTATGAGCAGTGTTGAGTCTATGGAAGTGTTAGTCTATGGGCAGTGTTGAGTCTATGGCAGTGTTGAGTCTATGGGCAGTGTTGAGTCTATGGGCAGTGTTAGTCTATGGGTAGTGTTGAGTCTACGGGCAGTGTTGAGTCTATGGGCAGTGTTGAGTCTATGGGCAGTGTTAGTCTATGGGCAGTGTTAGTCTATGGGTAGTGTTGAGTCTATGGTAGTGTTAGTCTATGGGTAGTGTTGAGACTATGGGTAGTGTTGAGTCTATGGGTAGTGTTAGTCTATGGGTAGTGTTGAGTCTATGGGTAGTGTTAGTCTATGGGTAGTGTTGAGTCTATGGGCAGTGTTAGTCTATGGGTCGTGTTAGTCAATGGGCAGTTGAGTCTATGGGCAGTGTTGAGTCTATGGGCAGTGTTAGTCAGTGGGTAGTGTTGAGTCTATGGGCAGTGTTGAGTCTATGGGCAGTGTTAGTCAGTGGGTAGTGTTGAGTCTATGGGCAGTGTTGAGTCTATGGGCAGTGTTAGTCAGTGGGTAGTGTTAGTCNATGGGCAGTGTAGTCAGTGGGTGTTAGTCTATGGGTACGGTGTTGAGTCTATGGCAGTGTGTGAGCTATGGGCGTGTTAGTCAATGGGCAGTTGAGTGGGTGTTAGTCAGCTGGGTAGTGTAGTCAGTGGGTGTTAGTCAGTGGGCAGTGTAGCTATGGAGTGTTAGTCAGTGGGTAGTTAGTCTATGGGCAGTGTAGCTATGGGAGTGTTAGTCTATGGGCAGTGTTAGTCAGTGGGTGTTAGTCNATGGGTGTAGCTATGGGNAGTGTTGCTATNGGAGTGTAGTCNATAGGCAGTGTTAGTCTATGGGCAGTGTAGTCAGTGGGTGTTGTCATGGGTGTGTTATCTAGGGTGTAGTCATCAGTGTTAGTCTATGGGCAGTATTAGTCTATGGGCAGTGTTGGTCTTGGGCAGTGTTAGTCTATAGGCAGTGTTAGTCTATNGGCAGTGTTAGTCTATGGGCAGTGTTAGTCTATGGGCAGTGTTAGTCTATGGGCAGTGTTAGTCTATAGGCAGTGTTAGTCTATGGCAGTGTTAGTCTATAGGCAGTGTTAGTCTATATGCAGTGTTAGTCTATGGGCAGTGTTAGTCTATGGGCAGTGTTAGTCTATGGTAGTGTGAGTCTATGGGCAGTGTTAGTCTATGGGCGTGTTAGTCTATGGGCAGTGTTAGTCTATGGGCAGTGTTAGTCTATGGGCAGTGTTAGTCTATGGGCAGTGTTAGTCTATGGGTAGTGTTAGTCTATGGGCAGTGTTAGTCAATGGGCAGTGTTAGTCTATGGCAGTGTTAGTCTATGGCAGTGTTAGTCTATGGCAGTGTTAGTCTATGGGCAGTGTTAGTCTATGGGCAGTGTTAGTCTATGGGCAGTGTTAGTCTATGGCAGTGTTAGTCTATGGGCAGTGTTAGTCTATGGGCAGTGTTAGTCTATGGTAGTGTAGTCTATGGGCAGTGTTAGTCTATGGGCAGTGTTAGTCTATGGGCAGTGTTAGTCAATGGGCAGTGTTAGTCTATGGGCAGTGTTAGTCTATGGGCAGTGTTAGTCTATGGGCAGTGTTAGTCTATGGGCAGTGTTAGTTATGGCAGTGTTAGTCTATGGCAGTGTTAGTCTATGGGCAGTGTTAGTGTTTAGTCTATGGCAGTGTTAGTCTATGGGCAGTGTTAGTCTATGGGCAGTGTTAGTCTATGGGCAGTGTTAGTCTATGGGCAGTGTTAGTCAATGGGCAGTGTTAGTCTATGGGCAGTGTTAGTCTATGGGCAGTGTTAGTTATGGCAGTGTCAGTCTATGGGAGTTTAGTCTATGGGCAGTGTTAGTCTATGGGCAGTGTTAGTCTATGGGTAGTGTAGTCTATGGCAGTGTTAGTCTATGGGCAGTGTTAGTCTATGGGCAGTGTTAGTCTATGGGCAGTGTTAGTCTATGGGCAGTGTTAGTCTATGGGCAGTGTTAGTCTATGGCAGTGTTAGTCTATGGGCAATGTTAGTTGTTAGTCTATGGGCAGTGTTAGTCTATGGGCAGTGTTAGTCTATGGGCAGTGTTAGTCTATGGCAGTGTTAGTCTATGGGCAGTGTTAGTCTATGGGCAGTGTTAGTCTATGGGCAGTGTTAGTCTATGGGCAGTGTTAGTCTATGGGCAGTGTGAGTCTATGGGCAGTGTTAGTCTATGGCAGTGTTAGTCTATGGGCAGTGTGAGTCTATGGGCAGTGTTAGTCTATGGGCAGTGTTAGTCTATGGGCAGTGTTAGTCTATGGGCAGTGTTAGTCTATGGGCAGTGTTAGTCTATGGCAGTGTTGAGTCTATGGGTAGTGTTAGTCTATGGGTAGTGTTAGTCTATGGTAGTGTTGAGTCTATGGGCAGTGTTAGTCTATGGCAGTGTTAGTCTATGGGTAGTGTTAGTCTATGGGTAGTGTTAGTCTATGGGTAGTGTGTATGTTGAACTTCTTTCACACCGTACGGAGCCAACCATGATCATCGGAGGTGTTACGTGTATTATTTATTTTTACCGACATGACTTTACCGAAAAAACCGAGTATGTGTAGTGCAGTTTGTATTGTAGTGTGTAGTGTAGTATGTAGTGTATAGTGTAGTTTGCAGTGTAGTGTATAGTGTAGTATGTATTGTAGTGTACAGTGTAGTATGTAGTGTAGTGTATAGTGTAATATGTAGTGTAGTGTATAGTGTAGTTTGTATTGTAGTGTATAGTGTAGTTTGTATTGTAGTGTGTAGTGTATAGTGTAGTTTGTATTGTAGTGTGTAGTGTAGTATGTAGTGTAGTGTATAGTGTAGTATGTAATGTAGTGTATAGTGTAGTTTGTATTGTAGTGTGTAGTGTACTGTATAGTGTAGGATGTAGTGTAGTGTATAGTGTATATGGTAGTTTGTATTGTAGTGTGTAGTGTAGTATGTAGTGTATAGTGTAGTTGTAGTGTATAGTGTAGTATGTAGTGTAGTGTATAGTGTAGTTTGTAGTGTAGTGTATAGTGTATAGTGTATAGTGTAGTGTATAGTGTAGTATGTAGTGTAGTGTATAGTGTAGTATGTAATGTAGTGTATAGTGTAGTTTGTATTGTAGTGTGTAGTGTAGTGTATAGTGTAGTATGTAGTGTAGTGTATAGTGTAGTATGTAGTGTATAGTGTAGTTTGTATTGTAGTGTGTAGTGTACTGTATAGTGTAGGATGTAGTGTAGTGTATAGTGTATATGGTAGTTTGTATTGTAGTGTGTAGTGTAGTATGTAGTGTATAGTGTAGTTGTAGTGTATAGTGTAGTATGTAGTGTAGTGTATAGTGTATTGTAGTGTAGTGTATAGTGTATAGTGTATAGTGTATAGTGTAGTATGTAGTGTAGTGTATAGTGTAGTATGTAGTGTAGTGTATAGTGTAGTTTGTAGTAGTGAGTAGTGTAGTATGTAGTGTGTAGTGTAGTTTGTATTGTAGTGTATTGTGGTCTATGCAAACATGTATTGTGGTCTATGCAAACATGACTCCTTGTAAAAAAAGGTGTCACTTTTGTTGCCAGATAGAAGGGTTAAAAAAACAATTATCAGATTTTTTTTTCTACAAACAAAATCTACGCACAGGAATAAAATCGCACTCGGCGTGTCCGCTGACGAGAGTCAGAAAAGGAGGTCACCGATTTCGATTGAAAGCTTCTTTCGTGACTGCAGGGATTCATCTTCTTGGTTATTTCGGTAAAGTCACGTAGAAGGAAGTAATAAAACAATAAAAATAAAGCATTTTTACGTTTCGATTTAAAGCTTTCGTGACTGCAGGGATTCATCTTCTTGGTTCTTTCGGTAAAGTCACGTAGAAGGGAAGTAATAAAATAATAAAAATAAAATAAAACATAATAAAATAATTCTCACGACAAAGAAGATGAGGTCACCGATTCACAACAACCGCGTGCTGGCGAGCGACTCGCAAAGCACGGACGCACACAACGTGTTGACGTGGCCTCAAAGCACCACGCGCCCGACCGCCTTTGTCTCCCTCGAATTCGCCCGGCGATGTTTCGCGTGGTTCTCCGTTTTAGGGCCGAGTCAACCTAGGTGCCGCCCAGGCACGCACCACAACCACCCACCCGCCCACTACCAACCCATCCACCCACCTCCTCTTCCACGTTAAACNAAAAAAAAACACCCAACCCCCTCCCCCTCCCCACGTGCGGAGATTGACGCGTCGTGACTCTGAGTGCTTAATTAATTAAGGAAGCACGTGACCGGTGAGGTTAAATTGGGGGGGGGGGTCAAGTTGGGGGTCGGGTGGGGCTGGTTGATGGAAGCGAAGAGTGCGTTTGTGGTGTAAAGTGCGCGTGTGTGTGTGGAGAGCTGACAGGCGTTCTCGTGCCCCACTTCCTCTGCCGCGTGCGAAACGTGGAGCCCTCTAATGGAACATCTGCGCCGGTTTGAATCATTCAGGCTGGCCCTGCCTACGATCCATCCTGGGTTTAACGAGACTCGATTTCACTACACTGAGCTCAGAGATCCGTGAAAGATCTGGGGCACAGTCCCATCGGTGAGCTGCGTCGGCTGGGCCATGTAAGCCCGCATGCCCAGCCACCGCATGCCCAGCCACCGCATGCCCAGCCACCGCATGCCCGCCACCGCGTGCCCGGCCACCGCATGCCCGGCCACCGCATGCCCGGTCACCGCATGCCCGGTCACCGCATGCCCAGCCACCGCATGCCCGGCCACCGCATGCCCGGCCACCGCATGCCCGGTCACCGCATGCCCAGCCACCGCATGCCCAGCCACCGCGTGCCCAGCCACCGCATGCCCGGCCACCGCATGCCCGGCCACCGCATGCCCGGCCACCGCATGCCCGGCACCGCATGCCCAATCACCGCATGCCCAGCCACCGCATGCCCAGCCACCGCATGCCCGGCCACCGCATGCCCAGCCACCGCATGCCCAATCACCGCATGCCCAGCCACCGCGTGCCCAGCCACCGCATGCCCAGCCACCGCATGCCCGGCCACCGCATGCCCGCCACCGCATGCCCGGCCACCGCATGCCCGGCCACCGCATGCCCAGCCACCGCATGCCCAATCACCGCATGCCCAGCCACCGCATGCCCGGCCACCGCATGCCCGCCACCGCATGCCCGGCCACCGCATGCCCGGCCACCGCATGCCCGGCCACCACATGCCCAGCCACCGCATGCCCAGCCACCGCATGCCCGGCCACCGCATGCCCTCCACCGCATGCCCGGCCACCGCATGCCCGGCCACCGCATGCCCGGCCACCGCATGCCCGGCCACCGCATGCCCAGCCACCGCATGCCCAGCCACCGCATGCCCAGCCACCGCGTGCCCAGCCACCGCATGCCCAAGCAGCTTCTGTGTGGCCGGAGAGGGGCCTAAACTGGCGCGGAACGAGCTGGACAAGGATGGAGCTGATGTGGTACAGGAGGACGTGGAGCTGAGTGGACTTGCCGATGACTGGTACCAGCGTGTCAAGATCGGCCTCTGTGGAGGAGGCTCGTGAAAGACGCTGCTGCTACTGGGCAGTTGGAGGCAGTCGCCCTCCAGCAACAGCGGAGGGCAGAGGAGCGACGCTCACAACAACGACGCGGAAGTCGGCAGAGTTGGCAGCACATATGGTGCATCTGCCAGTGATCTCAGTCAGCAACACGTGGCACCTGGGTCTGTCTGTGACCTGCCAGCGGACGTTCGAACTTCAAGTGGCCTCAGCGTGCACCTAGCCTGGCACAAGCGCCGTGGTGACGTCACCGCCACTTAGTAGCGAATGGCGGTTGTTGGTGTTGGTGTAAACATCGGCACAGGGAAGAGGTGTGCGCCGGTTCAATGGTCCGTGCGCTAACAGCACTTGCCCCAACATTCTGTAAAAGGCTATACGGGGGATATTTGTCTTTGTAGCTGTCAGAGTAAGATATGTAAATCTGTCGGTGTGAGTGTAAGTTTGGGGAGCGGTGGCGCAGTGGTTAGCGCACCGCGCTACGAACCTGGCGGCCTGACTTCGATTCCCGCTCACCACCAAGCGCAGTGGGCGAATATTTGAACCGGTCCTGGACCTCCCCTAGGTCGACTCAAATGAGTACCCGGTGCGGTGTGTAGTAAACATCGCCACTGGGGAGACAAAGGCGGTCGGGCGTGGTGTTGGCTACCCACCCCCCTCGTGTTGCCGTGCCGGCCTTCATAGGTGCTGCTCGCTAACAGCACTTGCCCCTACACTCTGTAAAGGCTACACGGGGGCTCTTTTTATTTGTCTTTGTATATATTACGGTTGTTAAACGATAACCAACAACCGGTCTTCACAATCGGTGAACCCACGAGAGCATCTGTAAAAAAAAATGAATAAAGAACTTTACAGCGCATCGAATCATCCGCTACATATGCAAAGAATATTCCCGATCCTGAAATCGCTCATCGCTTCCTGCGGAATGTTTCATCGTAAGAGCCGCGCGCGCGGTTTAACCCCCTCGCTAACCTGGGTTCGACACGCCGGGTGATTGGTGTCGAACCCCTGCGAGCCAGAGNCCCCCANCCCCCCCCCCCCGCTCGACCCCCCCAAACCAGCCTCGCCGCTGCGAGACCGGGCGACGTGGGCGACTTAGCGAAGCGTCCACCCCGTGGTGGTTACCGGTTCGAAGCGACGTCGTGAACTCGGCCCCGTCTCGGACTCGCGCCCGCGCGAGGGGTCTGTAGGTGCCGCGCCGCTCATGAATCATTCATTCGCCTGTTGCCATTAACGCGTCAATGGCGGCCCTTATGGTGAGCATCCTTTGGGGGTCCCAGCACAACTCCAGAGTAGGGCCCCCCCCCCATTGTTTTATCTCAGGTACCCACCCACCCACCCACCAATGATCCCCCACCGCACCCCAACCCCCCCCCAACTTCCCCACCACCACACAGGGGCACAGGGTACAGGGGTACAGGGTACAGGGGTACAGGGCACAGGGTACAGGGGTACAGGGGTACAGGGGCACAGGGTACAGGGGTACAGGGTACAGGGCTACAGGGTACAGGGTACAGGGGTACAGGGTACAGGGTACAGGGTACAGGGTACAGGGGTACAGGGCACAGGGTACAGGGTACAGGGTACAGGGGCACAGGGTACAGGGTACAGGGTACAGGGCTACAGGGTACAGGGTACAGGGTACAGGGATACAGGGTACAGGGTACAGGGCACAGGGTACAGGGTACAGGGTACAGGGGCACAGGGTACAGGGTACAGGGTACAGGGTACAGGGCACAGGGTACAGGGGCACAGGGTACAGGGTACAGGTACAGGGGTACAGGGTACAGGGTACAGGGCACAGGGTACAGGGCACAGGGTACAGGAGTACAGGGTACAGGGGTACAGGGTACAGGGTACAGGGTACGGGGTACAGGGCACAGGGCACAGGGTACAGGGTACAGGGCACAGGGGTACAGGGCACAGGGGTACAGGGCACAGGGTACAGGGTACAGGGCACAGGGGTACAGGGGCACAGGCACAGGGTACAGGGTACAGGGTACAGGGGTACAGGGCACAAGGTACAGGGGTACAGGGGCACAGGGTACAGGGGTACAGGGTACAGGGTACAGGGGTACAGGGGCACAGGGCACATGGGTACAGGGTACAGGGGTACAGGGCACAGGGTACAGGGGTACAGGGTACAGGAGTACAGGGTACAGGGTACAGGGGTACAGGGCACAGGGTACATGGCACAGGGCACANGGGTACAGGGTACAGGGTACAGGGGTACANGGGTAGCCCAGGTAGATGTACAGATGAAGGCGAGGCCCTGGAATATCTCGCTGACTCCACCGCTGGTGGAAGGGGGTGCCGAACCACGAGAGGGGGCTCTGTGTAGAGAGCAGGGGGGGGGTTAGGGGGCTCTGTGTAGAGATGAAGGGGGGTTAGGGGGGCTCTGTGTAGAGACCAAGTGTTGGGTTAGGGGGGGCTCTGTGTAGAGAACAAGGGGGGTTAGGGGGCTCTGTGTAGAGAGCANGGGGGGGTTAGGGGGCTCTGTGTAGAGATGAAGGGGGGGGGTTAGGGGGCTCTGTGTAGAGACCAAGTGTTGGGTTAGGGGGGGCTCTGTGTGGTGAGCGGTGAGTGCGCTGCGCTACGAACCCGGCTATGATCCGAGTTCGATTCCCATCACGGCCACCACCACGATGATCTGAACCCGTCCGAAGCCTCTCCCCTAGGTCGACTCAGCCTCAAATGAGTACCGAGTGCGGTGTGCAGTAAACATCGCCGCGAGGGAGACAAAGGCGGCCGGGTGTGGTGCCGGCCACCCCACCCCTCGTGTGCCACAGGTGCGGCTCGCTAACAGCACTTGCCCCGGCAGTCTGTGAAGGCTACACGGGGGATCGTTGTCTTTGCCATTGTGTCAGTGAGACGAAGAGCGGTGGTAGAGTGGTTAGCGTGCTGGGCTGGCGATCCGAGTTCGATTCCCGCTCACGGCCAACACGACGATAATTATCCGTGACGATCGTTATCTGAACGGTTCCTGGGCCTCTCCCCTAGGTCGACTCAGCCTCAAATAAATACCCGGTGCGATGTGTTAACATCGCCACGAGGGAGACAAAGGCGGTCGGGCGTGGTGCTGGCCACCCACCCCCTCGTGTGCCACAGTGCCGGCAGCCTTCATAGGTGCTGCTCGCTAACAGCACTTGCCCCAACAGTCTGTTAATACTACACGGGGGGTCTTTGTCTTTGTGTGAAGTCTGTAAATGATCTCCGCACGAATTCCGCAATGGGTTGTCCGCCGGGTCCTCGCGTTCCCTCCAAAGCTAAACCCCACACACTGTGGAACTGCCATGGGGTCAGACAACATCGTCACTGCTGACAAATGCGCTGCAAGTCGCAAGGTTGGCAGGACCCTCCTGAACACCGAGTCTTGAGACTCACGAGGCTTTCCTCTGTTAAGCAAGCGCGACCTCCTGTGCATCGGGCGAGATGTTAACTAACTCGCCTGGCCTATAGGAGGTCGTGGGCTCGATCCCGACCCTGCTGCTGTATATTTGTAGTTTGCGTGTCTCTCTGTCTCTCTCTCTCTCTCAAGCGGAATAAATACATAAATTTTGTCGGAGTTTTATTCTTTCAAGGTATTCAATCAATACGGGGTACAAGAGTATTAGTATTGTTGCTGGTAGCGTATAACTTGTTACTCTAGTGGTAGTGCCTTACGCCGATAGTGCCTCGTGCACGCACAGCCCCTGAGATATATCAAGTGGGAATGACGACGTCGAGTCCACGTTGGGGTTACGCTTTGACGGGGGGCGGGGGGGCACAACGACACAAAGAAGACGACACAGACGCGGTCGCACTAATCCCGGAACAAAGGCAGCAGTTGCAGCCTGACTTCGCGCGCGCGTGTCTGTGTGTGTTGTGTGTGTGTCTGTGTGTGTGTCTGTGTGTGTCTGTGTGTGTCTGTGTGTGTGCTGTGTGTGTGTGTCTGTGTGTGTGTCTGTGTGTGTGTGTGTGNGTGTGTGTGTGTGTGTGGTGTGTGTGTGTGTGTGTGTGTCTGTGTGCGTGTGTCTGTGTGTGTGTGTCTGTGTGTGTGTGTCTGTGTGTGTGTGTCTGTGTGTCTGTGTGTGTGTGTCTGTGTGTCTGTGTGTCNGTGCGTGTCTGGTGTGTGTGTGTGTGTGTGTGTCTGTGTGTGTGTGTCTGTGTGCGTGTGTGTATGTGTGTGTGACTGTGTGGGGGGCGGTGGTGTAGCGGTAGCGCGCTGCGCTATGAACCCGGCGACACGTGTTCGATTCCTGCTCACGGCCAACACCAGTGACGATTATCTGAACCGGTCCCGGGCCTCCCTAGGTCGACTCAGCCTCAAATGAGTACCTGGTGCGGTGTGTAAACATCGCCACTGGGGAGACAAAAGCGGTCGGGCGTGGTGCTGGCCACCCACCCCCTCGTGTACCGTTCCGGCCTTAATAGGTGCTCGCTAACAGCACTTGCCCTACAGTCTGTTAAGGCTACATGGGGGTCTTTGTCTTTGTGTCGGTGCNTGTGTCGGTGCGTGTGTCTGTGCGTGTATGTCTGTGTGTGTGCGTGTGTCGGTCTGTGTGTGTGTCGGTGTGGTGTCTGTGTGTGGAAGAGAGGCTCGTGAAGGACGCTACTGGGCAGTTGGAGCCAGTCGCCCTCCGGCAACAACGGAGGGCGGAGGAGCGACGCTCACAACAACGAGCGGAGCGCCGGGCGGAATAAAATGCAGCAAGTTGGCACAGCAGGGGCCACATCTGGTGGTGGTGCATCTACCGGTCATCTCAGTTGGCCAACCCATGGCACCTGCTGGGTCTGTCCGGTGTGTAAACATCAGCACTCAGGAGACAAAGGCGGCCGGGCGTGGTGCCGGCCACCCCCCCCACCCCTCCGTGTGCCGTTCCAACCTTCACAGGTGCTGCTAACAGCGCTTGCCCCAACAGTCTGCTGAGGCTATCGGGGGGATCTTTGTCTTTTTGTGCAATATGTTGAGCGGCAGCGCAGAGGTGTGAGCGCGCCGTGCTTCGAACCCGACGACCCGAGTTCGACTCCAGCTCACGCCCACCAACACCACCGACCATCATATAAACCGGTCCCTGTCCTGGACCTCCCTAGGTCGACTCAGCCTCAAATGAGTAGCTGGCCTTAATGGGTGATCGCTAACAGCACTCGCCCCACAACTCTGCTAAGTCGATCTTCGTCTTCATCGTAAGCAATGCGCACGAGGGGGGGGGGGGTGGTGTGACCCGCAACACCACGCCCGGCCGCCTTTGTCTCCCCAAGGCCGACTTGGCGTGCCGTTATTCTTAATCGGTGCCCGCCAAGAGCACTTGCCCCAAGAGCCCGTGTAGGCTATCGGGGGACCTTTGTCTCTGTGTGTGTGTGTGCGCGCGCGTGCTTGTGAGTGAGGCGTAATCCCCACGATTAGGATCTGGAAGTGAGAGTTAAGGAGGAGCGATAAGGAGAGGGAAGTGAGAGTTAAGGAGGAGGAGCGATAAGGAGAGGGGGGTGACGCGCACGGACAGAAGGACAGACACCTGCTCGCTCGCGCGGGCCGGGAGAGGAGGCCCCGCTCATCGACAGGGCAGGGTTCGAGTCAGGGGTTAGGGGGAGGGTCAGGGGGTAGGGTCAGGGGAGGGGTCAGGGGTAGAGTGAAGGGTTAGGGTCAGGGGTCAGGGGTAGAGTGAGGGTCAGGGGTAGAGTCAGGGGAGGGTCAGGGGAGGGGTCAGGGGTTAGGGTCAGGGGGAGGGGTAGAGTCACGCGCAACAAATAGTCGCGAAGAAAAAAAATTGTCGCGAAGAAAAAAAATTTGTCGCGAATAAAAAAATTGCCGCGAAGAAAAAAATTGTCGCGAAGAAAAAAAATTGTCGCGAAGAAAAAAATTGTCGCGAAGNAAAAAAATTGTCGCGAAGGAAAAAAATTGCCGCGAAGAAAAAAATTGCCGCGAAGAAAAAAAAATTGTCGCGAAGAAAAAAATTGTCGCGAAGAAAAAAAATTGTCGCGAAGAAAAAAATTGTCGCGAAGAAAAAAATTGTCGCGAAGGNAAAAAATTGCCGCGAAGAAAAAAAATTGCCGCGAAGAAAAAAAATTGTCGCGAAGAAAAAAATTGCCGCGAAGAAAAAAATTGCCGCGAAGAAAAAAAATTGTCGCGAAGNAAAAAAATTGTGGCGAAGAAAAAAAATTGCCGCGAAGGAAAAAAATTGCCGCGAAGAAAAAAATTGCCGCGAAGAAAAAAAATTGCCGCGAAGGAAAAAAATTGCCGCGAAGAAAAAAAATTGCCGCGAAGAAAAAAAATTGTCGCGAAGAAAAAAATTGCCGCGAAGAAAACAAATTGCCGCGAAGAAAAAAATTGTCGCGAAGAAAAAAAATTGTGGCGAAGAAAAAAATTGCCGCGAAGNAAAAAAATTGTCGCAAAGAAAAAAATTGTCGCGAATAAAAAAATTACCGCGCGCAACTAACAAACTGCCATGCGCGACGAGTCGAACTGGCGAACTGTAAATGCTTGTTCCGAACAATACCGAGTGAGAAATGGAGCCCCGTGTTTGATCGACAAAAACCAAAACCACTCTACGCGTTCGCCTATAAACACCGTGGCCTTTAAATTTTTTATTGTAAATATAAGACGGCAAAACAACGACACCAACAACAACAAAAACAGCAAGACAACACGCAGTCCCTCACTTACATTGCACGTAATAAACGCAACTATACACGGGTAAAACCGACGATAAACTATTTTTTATTTTACCAGGTAAGCCCGCCGAGCAACCGAGCTTTTTTTATTTTCAGAAGCGACCTGGACACCACAAATGACAGCTCAACGAAAGTTGTTCGTCACGTGGACATTCATGGCTGCCACATACTCTAAGCGTGTGACGTTGATACTAAATGTGTAGGGGAAAACCTGGAGGCCGAGGAGAGAAACACGCGGCCACAAGGAGAGAGACACATGCACACTCGGAATCTAACACATTCCTGCTGCGGAGGGAGCTGGTAGGAACGTTGGGTTGCTCGGTCAATGGCCTGCAGGGTCAACGGCGGCGTGGTGTATCCCGAAAATATGGCCGACTGTGAGGGTGGGCACAAGCCGGCGTGAGTAGGTTAAACGTTGAGTTTTAT
>WFAB01001625.1:105000-122918 GCA_018977245.1 Lethenteron camtschaticum
TATCTGAAGCGGCCCCGGGGCCTCCCCTAGGTCGACTCAGCCTCAGATCAAGTACCCAGTGAGATGTGTAGTGAAACTAAAAAATAAGAAAAGTAGCCACTTGGGGGAGACAAAGGCGGTCGGGCGTGGTGTTTGGCCACCCTACACCCCTCGCATGTCACACGGTGACGGCCTTCATCGCTGCTGCTGCTGCTGCTACTCACTAACAGCACTTGCCCCGACAGTCTGTCGAGGCTATACCGGTAGGGGTGGGGTCTTTGTCTTTAAGATCGAAAGTAGCCACAACGCTGTGGCTGCGCCTGAAGATGCCGGTTGTGTTGTTGTTATTGNTGTTGTTATTGTTGTGTTATTGTTATTGTTGTTGTTGTTATTGTTGTTGTTGTTANTGTTGTTGTTGTTATTGTTGTGTTATTGTTGTTGTTAGTTGTTGTTAGTGTTGTTATTGTTGTTGTTATTGTTGTTATTGTTGTTGTTGTTGTTGTATTGTTGTTGTTGTTATTGTTGTTATTATTGTTGTTATTGTTGTTGTGATTACTGGCGAAACGTCACGGTTCTCGAATTGTGAAATGTTGTCGTGTGTTTACTCGACTACAAAAAGACAAAGATCCCCGTATAGCCTTAACAAAATGTAGGGGCAAGTGCTGTTAGCGAGCACCTATGAAGGCCAGAACGGTACACGAGGGGGCGGGTGGCCAGCACCACGCCCGACCGCCTTTGTCTCCCCATCGCACCACGTACGTACTCATTTGAGGCTGAGTCGACCTAGGGGAGGACCAGCACCGGTTCAAATAATCGTCACCGGTGTTGTCCGTGAGCGGGAATCGAACTCGGGTCGCCGGCTTCGTAGCCAGCGTAGCGCTAACCGCTACACACGCGCACACGCACATACACACACAACAACAACAACCGCCATTCACCACTAAGTGGCGGTGATGTCACCACGACGCTTGTGCCAGGCCATGTGCACCTTGAGGCCACGTGAGGTGTCGAACGCCGCCGGCAGGAGGTCACGGGGCAGACCCAGCAGGTGCCACGGGTCGACTGACCGAGATGACCGAGATGACTGGCTGATGCACTACCTGTGCCCCCTACTGTACCAACTTGCTGTGTTTTATCCACCTGGCGCTCCGCTCGTTGTTGTGAGCGTCGCTCCTCCGCCCTTCGTTGTTGTTGGAGGGCGACTGCCTCCAACTGCCCAGTAGCGTCCTTCACGAGCCTCCTCCACAGAGGCCGATCTTGACACCGCTGTACCAGTCATCGCAAGTCCACTCAGCTCCACGTCCTCCTGTACCACATCACTCATCTCTTCTCTAGCCCGTGCCGCGCCCGTTTAGCCCCTCGATCCGGCCGAACAAAAGCTGTTTAGGCATGCGTGGCTGGGCATGCGGCTACATGACCCAGCCAACGCAGCATTGCCTGCCGGAGGAGCTCACCGATGGGACTTTGCCCAGATCTTTCAAGGTCTTGTGAGCTCCTCACACAATCAGCCTGGTTAAACCAGGATGGATCGTAGGCAGGCCAGCCTAAATGTTTCCAACCGACGAAGATGCTCAATTAGGGGGTCCACGTTCGCAAGCGTAGAGAAGGGAGGGAATGACTGTGGCCGAGAAGACCTGAAGCTTCGTGCGGAGCGACAGACCAGGTAGCTTCCACACAGCGTTACGCAACCGATGAAAAGATATTGCCGCTCGACTGATTCGGAGTGAGACCTCTGTGTTAAATTGGAGCCGATCATAAGCACACACGCACACACACACACACACGCGCGCACACACACGCACACGCACACACGCGCACACACACACGNACACACACACACGCACACACACACACGCACACACGCACAACGCACACGCACACACACACGCACACACGCACCCACACGCACGCACGAACACACACGCACACACGCACACACACACACGCACACACACACACACACACACGCACACACACACGCACACACACGCACACACACACGCACACACACGCACACACACGCATACACACACACACACGCACACACACGCACA
The DNA here is from genome assembly GCA_018977245.1 of Lethenteron camtschaticum. Taxonomy (NCBI): domain Eukaryota; kingdom Metazoa; phylum Chordata; class Hyperoartia; order Petromyzontiformes; family Petromyzontidae; genus Lethenteron; species Lethenteron camtschaticum. Next base: position 107,034 of record WFAB01001625.1, read on the forward strand.
CGCATGCACACACACACGCACACACACACGCATACACACGCACACACACACACGCACACACACGCACGCACATACACACACGCACACACGCACACACACACGCACACACACACGCACACACACGCACACACACGCACACACACACACGCACACACACGCACACACGCCCCGTGCCGTACGAGTCACGTTCTGTTTATGTGACTAAAACCATTAACTAATTGGCTGTGTCGGGTGGTGGCGGGTTTAACGACACATTTATATTTACGCGATCTAAGCCCCCCTCCCCTCCCCTCATGACGTGTTGTTGTTTGTCTGTTGTGGGTCGTCAGCACGGCAGACGTGAATATCGCCAGACGAAAAAACGATCGTAAATCAACGACGACGATGATGATATAATTGATGAAAACACATTCTCACCAGCGTGGAAGAGGAGGCCAAAGACCTCTCGTCTAGAGGAGAGGGAGGGGGGGGCTCTCGCGANCCCCCCCCCACCCAAACCTCCTCCCCTCTCGAGGTGAGACCCATTCCGCAAGCGGCGACTTGGGCGAGAAATTGCAGAGATGCGCCTCTTTATCTCGCACGGAATAAAACAAAAATGCGCAAAATGTGGGGGAGGGGAGGAGGAGGAGGGGGGAGAGGGGGAGGAGGGAGGAGGGAGGAGGAGGGAGAGATAATAAATAAATAAATATTCGGTCTCGCACGTCTCGAGAGCGTGGTGCAGGTGCCGGCCGCCGTGAGTCACCAGGTGGGGAGATCTGAGGTGGGGGGGGTAGGTGGGGAGGGTGGGGGTAGGTGGGTNGGGGAGGGTGGGGGTGGGTGGGTGGGTGGTGGGGTAGGGGTAGGTGAGGGTGGGTGGGGGAGGGTGGGGTAGTGGGGGAGGGTGGGGTAGGTGGGTGGGGTNGGGGTAGTGGGGAGGGTGGGGGTAATGGGGAGGGTGGGGTAGTTGGGGAGGGTGGGTAGGTGGGTGGGGTGGGGGTAGGTGGGGAGGGTGGGGTAGTTGGGGGAGGGTGGGGTAATGGGGAGGGTGGGGGTAGTTGGGGTGGGTGGGGGTGGGAGGGTGGGTAGGTGGGTTTTGGGTTGGTAGGGGTTGGTGGTGGGGGTGGGTGGGGGAGGGTGGGGGCTGAGGGGAGGGGCTGCCGTGAGGGTGATTAAAACGCTTTCGGGTGTGTTGGGCCGATGATTGCCTTTATTTCTAAATCCCTGATTCCTACAGCTCCCCGAGCCCGCCCCCCCCCCCGCTAACAGCTGTGTTGCCCCGTGGGGCCTCGGCTTCTGGGAAGGAGTTCCCCCCCCCACCTCTCTTCCACCCCCCTGTCCGGTGCTAATGGAGGCTGTTTGTGGACATCGATCTGTATGGGCAGAGCCCAACCCTAATTACTCTCGTCCTCTTAGGGGCTCGGCACGCGAATGCGACCAACCCCACCACCACCACCACCAACAACAACAACCCCCACCACCAACCAACAACAACAACAACAACCCCACCACCAACCAAACCCCACCGTCACCACCACACCACCACCACCAACCCCCACCACCAACCCACCACCAACCACCACCACCACCACCAACCCCACCACCAACCCACCACCACCACCACCAACCCCCACCACCACCAACCCCACCACACCACCAACCCACCACCAACCCACCACCACCACCAACCCCCACCCACCACCAACCCCCACCACCACCAAACCAACCACCACCACCANACCACCACCACCAACCCCCACCACCACCAACCACCACCAACCCACCACCACCACCACCAACCCACCACCAACCCACCACCAACCCACCACCACCACCANCCACCACCACCCACCACCACCACCAGCCCCCCACCACCACCCCCACCACCAACCACCACAACCAACCCCACCACACCAACCCCACCACCACCAACCCACCACCAACCACCACCACCAACCANCCCCCACCACCACCAACCCCCACCACCAACCACCACAACCAACCCCCACCACCAACCCACCACCAACCCACCACCACCACAACCACCAACCCCACCACCAACCCACCACCACCAACCCCACCACCAACACCACCACCACCAACCCCCATCACCAACCCACCACCACCAACCACCACCACCAACCACCACCACCACAACCCCCATCACCAACCACCACCACACCACCACCACCACCACCACCACCAACCCCACCACCAACCACCACCACCACCAACCACCACCACCAACCACCACCACCACCAACCCACCACCAACCCCACCTCATTAAATTTCCGGGCAGAGCACTTCTGTATTGAAACAGCTACGGCGAAGGGGAGGGGCTGGGTTGGGGGGGAAGGGGGGGGTCGTGGGGGGGCTACTACCCCCCCCCCCCTCCTCCCTCCCCCGACTCCAACGCGAACACACTCAGTATCAACAGGCACGGCTCAGCCGCCCGCCTATCGCTGACACGCGATTATAATATAGAAACAAGTACAACCCGTAAAAACAAAGTTTTTCACTATAAATCCTTTATATGCGTGGCGGCTAGAGTCCTCTCGTCCTCTGGCTTGAGATGGCTGCCACCTATGGGTCAGATGATTGCCTGCCACCATTAAGCAATTGGTAATTAAATATTTAATTAGTTTTCCCTAAACAGTGTAAACATTTTGGGGAAAATGTTTACACGAACATTAATTGTCTCGCACAACGAGTCTGTGTGCAAAATGTCAGCTCGATTGGATCACGGGAAGTGGGTTAAAAAACGACCGAAAGATTTGCACGGTCGTAAGCAAGCAAGCAAGCACGCAAGCAAGCGAACTTAATATAAAGGATTTAAAAATACACGTGCGTCCACGTGCAAGAAGTGCCTTACACGCGCAGAGACTCGTCACACAGCACAGTCGCAACGCCTACGAACCATCAATACCGTCACAACGGCTGCTACTAAGCTGAACTAAGTCGCGATCTGTATTCTCGCTGGAGGAATCCGATCAGCTATTAAGCGCTTTTCACGTTTTGTTTTCAACCCCCTCCCCCCCCATCCTAGCGTCAGCTGCCCCTGTGCGGCACGAGGTGAGTCAGTAGCGTCATCCTGCCGAGTCGGGGTGGTCTATGACTGCTGCTGCTGCTGATGATGATGCGTGGTCTGGCCCGGCCTCTCTCTTTGATGTGCCCTGTACGGTGTCATCGTTGCACTATTCGTCGGCCGTGCGGCTCTGTGGTGGGTTCGTTCGCGCCGTGCCAACGTTTTCGTAACGCCTGCAAGCACTACACACGCACTGCCACGGGAAATCGATGACCGGCTCTTGGGTTGCCTTTTGATCGTTTTTTTTTCGTTTCTTTTTTTCGTTTCTTTTTTTATGTTTCTTCTTTTTCGTTTTTGTTTCGGTTCTTTTTTAGTTTCCCAAACTCAACACTGCCCATAGACTAACACTACCCATAGACTCAACACTACCCATAGAATCAACACTACCCATAGACTCAACACTGCTCATAGACTCAACACTACCCATAGACTCAACACTGCCTATAGACTCAACACTACCATAGACTAACACTACCCATAGACTCAACACTGCCTATAGACTAACACTACCCATAGACTAACACTACCCATAGACTAACACTACCCATAGACTCAACACTGCCNATAGACTCACCACTACCCATAGACTAACACTACCATAGACTCAACACTGCTATAGACTCAACACTACCCATAGACTCAACACTGCCTATAGACTCAACACTACCCATAGACTAACACTACCATAGACTCAACACTGCCTATAGACTAACACTGTCCATAGATTCACACTATCCATAGACTCAACACTACCCATAGACTCAACACTGCCCATGACTCAACACTACCATAGACTAACACTACCCATAGACACAACACTGCCTATAGACTAACACTGCCCATAGACTCAACACTGCCCATAGACTAACACTGCCCATAGACTAACACTGCCCATAGACTCAACACTACCCATAGACTACACTACCCATAGACTCAACACTGCCCATAGACTCAACACTACCCATAGACTAACACTGCCCATAGACAACACTGTCCGTAGACTAACACTACCCATAGACTCAACACTGCCCATAGACTAACACTGCCCATAGACTAACACTACCCATAGACTCAACACTGCCCATAGACTNAACACTGCCCATAGACTAACACTACCCATAGACTAACACTACCCATAGACTAACACTGCCCATAGACTCAACACTGCCCATAGACTCAACACTGCCCATAGACTCAACACTGCCATAGACTCAACACTGTCCATAGACTATCACTACCATAGACTCAACACAGCACGCAGACTCAACACTGCACATAACCTCAACACTACCCATAGACTCAACACTACCCATAGACTCAACACTACCCATAGACTCAACACTACCCATAGACTCAACACTGCCCATAGACTCAACACTACCCATAGACTCAACACTTCCCATAGACTCAACACTACCCATAGACAAACACTGCACATAGACTCAACACTACCCATAGACTCAACACTACCCATAGACTCAACACTTCCCATAGACTCAACACTACCCATAGACTAAACACTGCACATAGACTCAACACTACCCATAGACTCAACACTGCCCATAGACTCAACACTACCAAAGACTCAACACTGCACGTAGACTCAACACTACCCATAGACTCAACACTGCCCATAGACTCGACACTGCCCATAGACTCAACACTACCCAAAGACTCAACACTACCCATAGACTCAACACTGCCCATAGACTAACACTACCCATAGACTAACACTACCCATAGACTCAACACTACCATAGACTCAACACTGCCTATAGACTCAACACTACCCATAGACTAACACTCACCATAGACTCAACACTGCCTATAGACTAACACTGTCCATAGATTCCACACTATCCATAACTCAACACTACCCATAGACTCAACACTGCCCATAGACTCAACACTACCCATGGACACAACCACTGCCTATAGACTAACACTACCCATAGACTCAACACTACCCATAGACTCGACACTGCACCTCCGATCAGCACGGTTGGCTACGTACGGCGCGAAAGAAGTCCCACACACGCGTTGCTTGCAGAGCTGACGGGGCAAGTGCTGTGAGCGAGTGGCACCTTCAGAATGACCCGAGTTGGATTCCGCTCACGACCGATCACTGTGGCGAATATGTGAACCGTTCCGAGGCCTCCCTCGGTCGACTCAGCCTCAAATGATTAGCAGGTCGTGTAAATATCGCTGGCCACCCACCTCCTAATAGGTGCAAGCATCTACACTATGGGAACCTCATTTAGTTCCCATAGTGTAGATGCTTGCCGAGCTCTCATACTCTGATGCTGCATTGTCTTTGAGTTGTGCGCATTTTGGCGTCATCTGGTCCAACCCATGTGAGACTAGGCTCTAAGGAAAGCTGTCTCGGGTGTGGACCAATCAACTTCAGGACAGTGCACACATTATCAGAGTTATGTCTTTTGTTTGTATTATGACTGCAGGTATTGTGGTCTATGCAAACATGACTGCTTGTAAAAAGGTGTCGTTTTGTTGCCAGATAGAAGGTAAAAAACAAATATCATATTTTTACTGGCAAATGAGGCTCCCATAATGCTTCAAATCGCTTTAAACTATTGACATTGTAGTGCCTATTTAATGTGGCGCTGCACTCTGATGTTGTAGGAGTAAACATTTATCAAAAAGTCAAATTACTAAGTAGAACGTGTTGTCTATATTTATTTAAAATTGCGCATTTTGATGTGACGTCACATTTCTCAACCCCCCCCCCTCGTCACACATCGTCACAAATGTCTGACCCCCCCCCCCCACCTAAGGTGCGAGACGTCATTCGACTCCCACTCACCACACACCGTAGCTGCTGCTACACATGTAGCTACTACATGTGTAGTAGCTACTAGTCTTAGTTACTGGTAGCTACTACTACACGTGTAGTAGGTAGTAGCTACACACATGTGTAGTAGCTACTACACATGTAGTAGTAGCTACTACATATGTNCAGCTATGTTACTACTAGCTACTACTACACTGATCTACAGCTACTACTCATGTAGTAGTAGCTACTAGTGTTAGTTACTAGTAGCTACTACTACACGTGTAGTAGGTAGTAGCTACACACATGTAGTAGCTACACACATGTAGTTACTACTACACATGTACAGATATGTTACTACTAGCTACTACTACAGGTGCACTACTAGCTATACACACTGTAGTAGGTGAGCTACTCACTGTAGTAGTAGCTACNATGTATACTACTAGCTATACACGTGTTACTGCTACGTAACTAACACTAGTAGCTACTACACATGTAGTAGCTACACACATGTAGTAGTAGCTACTACATATGCACATTGTAATAGCTACTACTACACGTGTAGCACTACTAGCAACTAGTACACGTGTAGTAGTAGCTACTAGTAGCTAATAATATATGTGTAGTAGCAGCTACTACACATGTAGTAGTAGCTACTACATGTGCAGCATATGTAATACTTCTAGCTACTAGTACACGTGTAGTAGTAGCTGCTAGTAGCTAATAATATATGTGTAGTAGCAGCTACTACACATGTAGTAGTAGCTACTACACATGTAGTAGTAGCTAGTAGTAGTAGCTACTACATGTTCAGCATATGTAGTACTATTAGCTACTACTACACGTGTAGTAGCTACTACTACACGTGTAGTAGTAGTAGCTACTACTACTGCACGTGTAGTATATGTAGTACTACTAGCTACTACTACACGTGTTTATATGTAGTAGTAGTAGCTACTACTACTACACGTGTAGTAGTAGTAGCTGGTAGTACTACATGTGTAGTAGTAGCTACTACTGCACGTGTAGTAGTATCCCTCTTCCTGTAGGTCGGCAGGCTCCACCTTCTCGCAGCTCCGTCGAGGAGTTGCCGACTCGCTAACAGCCCTTGCCCAACAGCCCGTTTAAGGCTATACGGGTGATCTTTGCCGTTGTGTGTGTCTGTGTGTCTGTGTATGTGTGGGGGGGTGTAGGGGTTAGCGGACTGCGCTACGATCCCGCCACCAACACCGGTGACGATTATCTGCACTGGTCCTGGGCCTCCCCTAGGTCGACTCGGCCTCAAACGAGCGCTGGGGAGACGGGCGTGGTTGCTGACAGTCCAGCATCGCGTGTGTCCCGTGCCGGCCTCCATCGGGGGATTCTTTGTCTGTGTTTGGGGAGGGAGGGGGGGGTCCCAGGTGTGAGTGAGGCACGAGGGATGAGGGGATGAGTGGTTGCGGTCACGTGAGCTCTGTAATTGGTCGCCAGACCCGCGCGCTAATTAATTAGCGGCACGCGCCCCCACGGGGGGTTCGCGGTGACTCACCCGAGGCGCGTGCACACCTGGGGGGGGGTGAGTGGGGGTGGGTGGGGGGATCACGTGACGTCACAATGGGCACGTGACCAACGCACCGCCCCCCCACCCCGCGCCACATTTGTTCTCATCGATCCAATTCGGTGTCTACGTTTGCGATTTTGAGAAACAATCCGATTCAGGAAATGAAACAAAATCACGATGATTATCAAGTCGAGGTTTTACCTCTTCTCTGCCAATGAAGCAGGAGGAGTTCAAATGTTCAAACGCCAAATCGATGCCTTTCGCAAATGCATCGAGTCTGCATTAACAGCGCGTGATAATATGCAGTATAATGCATTAACTTTCGATTGAAAGCTTTCGTGACTGCAGGGATTCATCTTCTTGGTTCTTTCGGTAAAGTCACGTAGAAGGGAAATAATAAAATAATAAAATAAACATTTTTATTTTCGATTTAAAGCTTTCGTGACTGCAGGATTCATCTTCTTGGTTCTTTCGGTAAAGTCACGTAGAAGAAATAATAAATAATAAAATAAAACATTTTTATGTTTCGATTTAAAGCTTTCGTGACTGCAGGGATTCATCTTCTTGGTTCTTTCGGTAAAGTCACGTAGAAGGAAATAATAAAATAATAAAAAAAAACATTTTATGTTTCGATTTAAAGCTTTCGGACTGCAGGGATTCATCTTCTTGGTTCTTTCGGTAAAGTCACGTAGAAGGGAAATAATAAAATAATAAAATAAAACANTTTTATGTTTCGATTTAAAGCTTTTGTGACTGCAGGGATTCATCGTCTTGGTTCTTTCGGTAAAGTGACGTAGAAGGAAATAATAAAATAATAAAATAAAACTTTTTATGTTTCGATTTAAAGCTTTCGTGACTGCAGGGATTCATCTTCTTGGTTCTTTCGCTAAAGTCACGTAGAAGGGAAATAATAAAATGATAAAAATAAACATAATAAAATAATTCTCGAAACAGACGCTTCTACTCGACACACCTGTTCTCCACCTGAGGACGGCTGCTTGCGTTGTGGCCGAATGATGTTTATTTTTATTATTTTATTATTTCCATTCTACGTGACTTTACCGAAAGAACCAAGAAGTATAATGCCTTGTCCCTGACATTGATGGGCCTACACCAAAGGCAGCCTTCTGTACGGCCTCGTCTCACCAGCGTCAAGGCCAGAGAACGGCAACATGATGATCATCGAAATCGAAACACTTTTTTGTTTACTTTATTTCACCAGGTGAGGCCCACTGAGCTCCACAGCTCCTTTCAGGAGCGACAGCCCATCAAAGTGGCTCGTCATCTGGTCAATTCTCTCAGCCAAATGCTCGAAACGCGTGATGTTGAGTCTGAATGTGGAGGGGGAACTCAGAGGGCCCGGATAAAACTCCACGCGACCTCGGGAAAGAGAGAGACACGCAAACTCCAAATATACAGCAGCAGGCGTCAGCGGAGAGATCGATCCAAGGCCCTATTTATATATATAACCCCTCAATATTCAAATATGCTCAAAATGTCGGCCTCCCCCCCCCCCGCTATGAAAACTATTTCTATGCTATGTAAATAAAATTTGCTACTTGGCCACAATATCTGACTTGTCTTCATATAAAACACATTCCTGCGGAGGGAGCTGGTAGGAACGTTGGGTTGCTCGGTCAATGGCCTGCAGGGTCAACGGCGGCGTGGTGTATCCCGCAAATATGTCCGACTGTGAGGGCGGGCACAAGCCGGCGTGAGTACGTTAAACGTTGAGTTTTATAAGGGCACCACGGGGTGACCAGCCCCTCCCCTCACCCCCCACCCAGCCCCACACTCCCACCCAGCCCCTCTACACCCTCCCCACCCAGCCCTCCCTCCCCACCCCGCCCCTCCTCCCCACCCAGCCCCTCCCTCCTCACGCAGCCCTCCCCACCCTCCCCTCTCCACCCAGCCCCACCCTCCCATTTTTGGATGCACGACGGACGGACGGACACAATAATCCCCTGTGGGCTGGTGGAACCAGGTGGTTCCTACCAGTATCAATGCATAAATTTTTGTTTATATGATTGTGGTTATGGTTGTACTTTATAAATCTCTGCCATTACAGGGGAGATAATACACAAACTACACTCTCACACCCACTCACTCTCACACACACTCACTTTCACACCCACTCACTCTCACACACACTCACTCTCACACCCACTCACTCTCACACCCACTCACTCTCACACACACTCACACCCACTCACTCTCACACCCACTCACTCACCCACTCACTCTCACACCCACTCACTCTCACACTCACTCACTCTCACACCCACTCACTCACTCACTCTCACACCCACTCACTCTCACACCCACTCACTCTCACACCCACTCACTCTCACACCCACTCACTCACTCACTCTCACACCCACTCACTCTCACACCACTCACTCTCACACCCACTCACTCTCTCACACACTCACTCTCACACCCACTCACTCTCACACCCACTCACTCTCACAACACTCACTCACCACTCACTCACCACTCACCTCACACACTCACNCTCACACACACTCACTCTCACTCACTCTCACACCCACTCACTCTCACACACACTCACTCTCACACCCACTCACTCTCTCACACTCACTCTCACACCCACTCACTCTCACACCCACTCACTCTCACACCCACTCACTCTCACACCCACTCACTCTCACACCCACTCACTCTCACACCCACTCACTCTCACACCCACTCACTCTCTCACCCACTAACTCTCACACACACTCACTCTCACACCCACTCACTCTCACACCCACTCACTCACTCTCACACCCACTCACTCTCACACCCACTCACTCTCACACCCACTCACTCTCACACCCACTCACTCTCACACCACTCACTCTCACACCCACTCACTCTCACACACACTCACTCTCACACACACTCACTCTCACACCCACTCACTCTCACACACACTCACTCTCACACCCACTCACTCTCACACATTCACTCTCACACACACTCACTCTCACACCCACTCACTCTCACACACACTCACTCTCACACACTCTCACACACACTCACTCACTCACTCTCACACTCACTCACTCTCACACACACTCACTCTCACACACTCTCTCACACACACTCACTCTCACACACACTCACTCTCCCACCCACTCACTCTCACACCCACTCACTCTCACATCCACTCACTCTCACACACACTCACTCTCACACACACTCACTCTCACACTCACTCACTCTCACATCCACTCACTCTCACACACACTCACTCTCACACCCACTCACTCTCACACACACTCACTCTCACACACACTCACTCTCACACTCTCACACACTCTCACACACACTCACTCTCACACTCACTTTCACACCCACTCACTCTCCACCCACTCACTCTCACACTCACTCTCTCTCACACCCACTCACTCTCACACACACTCACTCTCACACCCACTCACTCTCACACCCACTCACTCTCACACACACTCACTCTCACACACACTCACTCTCACACCCACTCACTCTCACACTCACTCTCACACCCACTCACTCTCACACCCACTCACTCTCACACCCACTCACTCTCACCCACTCACTCTCACACACACTCACTCTCACACCCACTCACTCTCACACCCACTCACTCTCCATACACTCACTCTCACACCCACTCACTCTCCACCCACTCACTCTCACACACACTCACTCTCACACCCACTTACTCTCACACCCACTCACTCTCACACCCACTCACTCTCACACCCACTCACTCTCACACCCACTCACTCTCACACACACTCACTCTCACACCCACTCACTCTCACACCCACTCACTCTCACACCCACTCACTCTCACACCCACTCACTCTCACACCCACTCACTCTCACACCCACTCACTCTCACACCCACTCACTCTCACACACACTCACTCTCACACCCACTCACTCTCACACCCACTCACTCTCACACCCACTCACTCTCCACCCACTCACTCTCACACTCACTCTCACACCCACTCACTCTCACACCCACTCACTCTCCACTCACTCTCACACACACTCACTCTCACACCCACTCACACACCACTCACTCTCACACCCACTCACTCTCACACACACTCACTCTCACACCCACTCACACACCCACTCACTCTCACACCCACTCACTCTCACACACTCACTCTCACACACACTCACTCTCACACACACTCACTCTCACACCCACTCACTCTCACACCCACTCACTCTCACACCCACTCACTCTCACACCCACTCACTCTCACACCCACTCACTCTCACACCCACTCACTCTCACACCCACTCACTCTCANTCACACACTCACTCTCACACCCACTCACTCTCACACCCACTCACTCTCACACACACTCACCTCACACCCACTCACTCTCACACCCACTCACTCTCACACACACTCACTCTCACACCCACTCACTCTCACACCACTCACTCTCACACACACTCACTCTCACACCCACTCACTCTCACACCCACTCACTCTCACACACACTCACTCTCACACCCACTCACTCTCACACCCACTCACTCTCACACCACTCACTCTCACACACTCACTCTCACACCCACTCACTCTCACACCCACTCACTCTCACTCACTCTCACACACTCACTCTCACACCCACTCACTCTCACACCACTCACTCTCACACCCACTCACTCTCACACCCACTCACTCTCACACCCACTCACTCTCACACCCACTCACTCTCACACCCACTCACTCTCCACCCACTCACTCTCACACACACTCACTCTCACACCCACTCACTCTCACACCACTCACTCTCACACCCACTCACTCTCACACCACTCACTCTCACACCCACTCACTCTCACACCCACTCACTCTCACACACACTCACTCTCACACCCACTCACTCTCACACCACTCACTCTCACACACACTCACTCTCACACCCACTCACTCTCACACCCACTCACTCTCACACCACTCACCCTCACACCCACTCACTCTCACACCCACTCACTCTCACACACACTCACTCTCACACCCACTCACTCTCACACCCACTCACTCTCACACACACTCACTCTCACACCCACTCACTCTCACACCACTCACTCTCACACACACTCACTCTCACACCCACTCACTCTCACACCCACTCACTCTCACACCCACTCACTCTCACACCACTCACTCTCCCACCCACTCACTCTCACACCACTCCTCTCACACCCACTCACTCTCACACCACTCACTCTCACACCCATTCACTCTCANCCACTCACTCTCACACCACTCACTCTCACACCCACTCACTAGAACAGAGAGAACTTACAGACTCCACACAGAGAGGTTCCCGAGTCGGGAATCGAACCCAGGTGCTGTGAGGTGCGTGCGTTGCCACCACCTCGCGGCCACTCTTACACGCAGTTGCTGGGCATTTTCACCTCATCTCATTTTCTTTCCAGTGCACTGCAAAGAATGGCTATCGCTCGAAACGTCCCCATATCCTGCGTATATTTAGGGCAGTAAATAAAAAAGACGCGTTCTCAAATGGTAACCGGTTAATATCGCTTTCGGAAGAAACAAAAAAAAACTAAAAAAAGAAACGAAAAAGGAAATAAAAAAAGAAACGAGAAACATAAACGAAAAAGCAACAACAAAAAACGAAAAAGAAACGATGAAAAGAAACGNAAAAAAAGACACGAAAAAAAGTTCATAAATAAAGGAAACGAAAAAGAAACGAAAAAAGAACCTGAAAAACATGAAAAAAAACATAAACGAATAGAAGGAGGTGGGGTTGGGGTGGGGGTAGTTGGGGAAGGGTGGGGGTGAATGGGGGGTGGGGTGGGGTAGTTGGGGGGAGGGGGGGAGTGGGTGGGGTGGGGGTAGGGGGGTAGGGGGGGGTGGGGGTAGTTGGGGAGGGTGGGGGTAATGGGGGAGGGTGGGGGTAGTTGGGGGTGGGTGGGGGGTGGGAGGGGGGGGGGGTGGGGGTAGGTGGGTTTTGGGGGGGTTGGTTAGGGGTGGGGTGGGGTGGGTGGGGTGGGGCGGGGTGGGTGGGGTGGTGGGTGGTGGGGGAGTGGGTGGGGGAGGGTGGGGGCGGGTGAGGGGAGGGGCTGCCGTGAGGGTGATTAAAACGCTTTCGGGTGTGAGGAATTGGGCCGATGATTGCCTTTATTTTCTAAATCCCTGATTCCTACAGCTCCCCGAGCCGCCCCTCCCCGCTAACAGCTGTGTTGCCCCGTGGGGGCCTCGGCTTCTGGGAAGGAGTTCCCCCCCCACCCTCTCTTCCACCTCCCCTGTCCGGTGCTAATGGAGGCTGTTTGTGGACATCGATCTGTATGGGCAGAGCCCAACCCTAATTACTCTCGTCCTCTTAGGGGCTCGCACGCGAATGCGACCAACCCCCAACCACCCCACCACCAACCCAACAACAACCCCCACCACCAACCAACCAACCAACAACAACAACCCCCACCACCAACCACAACCCCACCGCACCAACCACCCCACCACCACCACCACACCCCCACCAACCCACACACCAACCACCACCACCACCACCACCACCACCCACACCCCACACCACCAACCCACCACCACCACCACCCCCCCACCACCACCAACCCCCACCACCACCACCACCACCAACCCCACCACCAACCCACCACCACCACCAAACCCACACCACCACCACCAACCAACCCACCACCACCAACAACCACACCACCACCAACCACCAACCACCACCACCAACCCCCACCACCACCACCAACCCACCCACCACCACCCACCACCACCACCACCACCACCACCACCAACCCACCACCACACCACACCACCCACCACCACCACCACCACCACCACCCACCACCACCACACCACACCACACCACCCACCACCCCCCACACACCACCACCAACCCACCACCACCAACCCACCACCACCAACCCCACCACCACCAACCCACCACCACACCCACCACCACCCCACCACCACCACCCACCCCACNCACCACCAACCACCCACCACCACCACCACCACAACCACCCCACCACCACCAACCCACCACCAACCCACCACCACCACCACCAACCCCCACCACCACACCACCACCACCACCACCCCACCACCAACCACCACCACCACCACCACCCCACACTCACCACCACCACCCACCACACCAACCACACCACCAACCACCACCACCACCAACCCCCACACCACACCACCACCACCACCAACCACCACCACCAACCACCACCACCACCAACCCCACCACCAACCACCACCACCACCCCACCACCACCAACCACCACCACCACCAACCCCCACCACCAACCCCNCCACCCCTCATTAAATTTCCGGCAGAGCACTTCTGTATTGAAACAGCTACGGCGAAGGGGAGGGGGCTGGGTTGGGGGGGAAGGGGGGTCGTGGGGGGGCTACTACCCCCCCCCTCCCTCCCCCCACTCCAACGCGAACACACTCAGTATCAACAGGCACGGCTCAGCCGCCCGCCTATCGCTGACACGCGATTATAATATAGAAACAAGTAAACCCGTAAAAACAAAGTTTTTCACTATAAATCCTTTATATGCGTGGCGGCTAGAGTCCTCTCGTCCTCTGGCTTGAGATGGCTGCCACCTATGGGTCAGATGATTGCCTGCCACCATTAAGCAATTGGTAATTAAATATTTAATTGTTTTCCCTAAACAGTGTAAAATTTTGGGAAAATGTTTACACGAACATTAATTGTCTCGCACAACGAGTCTGTGTGCAAAATGTCAGCTCGATTGGATCACGGGAAGTGGGTTAAAAAACGACCAAAGATTTGCACGGTCGTAAGCAAGCAAGCAAGCACGCAAGCAAGCAAGAACTTAATATAAAGGATTTAAAAAGTATCGTAACTGTCGCACGTACTCCAAAGCGTGCCACGGAGGATGGTGCGCTTACGGAGACGCCTAAGCGGCAGAGACTCGTCAAAGCACAGTCGCAAGCCTACGAACCATCAATACCGTCACAACGGCTGCTACTAAGCTGAACTAAGTCGCGATCTGTATTCTCGCTGGAGGAATCCGATCAGCTATTAAGCGCTTTTCACGTTTTGTTTTCAACCCCCCCCCCCCCATCCTAGCGTCAGCTGCCCCTGTGCGGCACGAGGTGAGTCAGTAGCGTCATCCTGCCGAGTCGGGGTGGTCTATGACTGCTGCTGCTGCTGATGATGATGCGTGGTCTGGCCCGGCCTCTCTCTTTGATGTGCCCTGTACGGTGTCATCGTTGCACTATTCGTCGGCCGTGCGGCTCTGTGGTGGGTTCGTTCGCGCCGTGCCAACGTTTTCGTAACGCCTGCAAGCACTACACACGCACTGCCACGGGAAATCGATGACCGGCTCTTGGGTTGCCTTTTTGATCGTTTTTTTTTTCGTTTCTTTTTTTTCGTTTCTTTTTTTATGTTTCTTCTTTTTCGTTTTTGTTTCGGTTCTTTTTTAGTTT
>WFAB01001626.1:0-12500 GCA_018977245.1 Lethenteron camtschaticum
TGGACTCCTTTCGCACCGTATGTATCCAAGCGCGCTAATCGGAGGTACGGAGAAACAAGCAAGACACGAGTTTGAAATGTTTCAGACGCGTGTCTTGATGTCCAGAGAAACATGTCGAGACAAATGGAGAGGAAAAAATGGTTGAGTTGCACAGACCAGGTTTTGCTATGATCTTCTGAGTACTGGAGTCTATGTTTTTTTTATGATTTAATATTTACAAATGCAAAATTCTGCAATGTAGACACATATAGTTTTTGGGGGAAAATCTTATTCGCTGTTATTTTCACCGATGATTGGAGTGGTTTGTCCTGATATTCATATTTTGTTGTGGGTTAATGTCGCTGCGTGGCTAAAATCCGCGATTTATCATTGATGGGTAATTCCGAGTGCCGCATTTACAGGTGAGGTCCGCCCATCACACAACGTATCGGGATTCTGTACCTACTGAAGTGGCAGTCAGGTTCAACTTAAATAAAATATAAAAACACGAAGTGTATATCTTTTTTAATGTTACTTGTACAACTGAAAATGACAAAATGCACAAACTGGTTTTTCCTAAGTATGCTGAACAATTTGTTCAGATGCTTAAGCTTCACGACATCAGCACTTGCAGCAGGTCATTTGTAATTCAAGAAAAATCCGTCAAACATTTTTTGCAAATGGCATACGAAGTGCAAACCTAATGGCGAAGATAAGCAGCTGCATTGTCTACTGAGAGTGATCACAATGTCTAAGTAAAATTCCCAATTATTTCCAATGGGACATGATCCAAACTGCAATGTCAAACCTTTGGTGCCACTGCAAAACATGCCATACCACAACATTTGGGCATTTTAAGAATGAACGCTTGTCTCAAATTCTGAAGACGTTTAAAGTAACTGCATTTGAATATTTTGAAAACCCTATGTTACATGCATACAGTACACACAGTAGAACACCATCAGTACAATTAAAGGTATTCAATTTGTAAAACTTAAATGGTGTAATGAAAAATGATAAAAGTTGCTCCTGTGTACAAAGAGTATTTCAGTTGTTTGTTGCAAAAGAAGGCCAACATAAGAATTAGCTAGCAGAGGGAGGAAATAAATCTTTGGAAAATTGTTTACAAAAAGCAAATGAACACAATGTCTAAATGAAAAAGTAGGTGTTTACGCCTCACCAACAGAGCACAGATCATCACAAACGAATAACCAAATAATGTCCAGATTTACACTTTTTAGAGCTGTCAAATGATTACAGATTTCAATTTTCAATAACCTCATCAGTTGCATACAAGATAAACAAAAAACATGCAACCAAATATTTAATAACGATGCAGAAAAACCTTCTACAAGTGGGTAACCGGGGCAGGAATTGCACAAACTCATGCTGTATTGCAAACACCAGCACCTCTAACAGACCTTTGTATTTGTAATAATAAAATGTAAACTTGCACAACGGCCCATTGGGCTACTGTGGCCTAATTCATGAATACAAAGTTTCGGTTTAGCTCCATTTAGCCAAATATCTGCCAGTGACATACGTACACGCTGTGTTACAGACACCCCCACAGTTAACAGTTTAATTAAAGCAAAACACAGTACTAACCACTCCGCCTCCACATTACCATAATGGCTATTCTAGTAAACTATAAGCTCCGTAAAAATATGTCTATTCTTCAGATTAAACAGTCATGCATTTCTTACAGTGGACGCAGAAGATATACTGGTGCAAACAATAATAGATACATTCCTGCATTTAGTAGAGTACTGCCAACATGATAGTTTCCACAAAGATAAATGATGTGAAGTGCTTCAGTGAAAGCCGTGTAAATGATCAATAGCAGAAACAATTTTAAAACAAATTCTAGTTGCCATTATAATAGAAGCAAAATACACCAATTACTTGACAACCTCCAGCCAGAAGGCCAGAAATGTGGAGAAAATGAAGGAAATTGACAGGTCAAGCAAGAACTGGTAAATGGGAAGTTGACAAATCGGTCGTGATGCTCATTGTGGTGCATCTGGAAGCACGTAGAGGCTCCCCTCCCCACCCAGCCCCACCCCCACACAGCCCCACCCAGCCCATCCCCTCCCCACCCAGCCCATCCCCTCTCCACCCAGCCCCACCCCTCCCACCCCCACACAGCCCCACCCTCCCCACCCAGCCCATCCCCTCTCCACCCAGCCCGACCCCTCCCAATTTTGGATGCACGACGGACGGACGGACACAATAATCCCTGTGGCTGGTGAACCAGGTGGTTCCTGCCAGTAATATCAGCATTGTTTGGGGACTCCTGGAATAGCAACGAAATTTCGCAGAACAAATGCGATGCAGTACAGCAAGTCCTCAACTTGCGCCGCTCCTATAGAAGCCGTTTCACTATAACGTCCCCAAACGAACTGGGGGACGTAATTAGATTTAAAATGCATTTGATTCATAAAGTTGTTTGAACATTTAACGTCAAGAACGCCATCGTTCGGACAGCGCACGTGACGACACGGCTCCCCCTAGTGGCCGCTAAAGCCACAGGTGACAACATCGCCGCCCACGCGATACTGAATGCAATCGATACTGAATACTGAATGCAATTGTACAGAAATGCATGCTAATGCACGATTTTTATGAAACATTTTCAAATGCCTTATTAAAGCAGTTGATGTTATCCTCTTGGTTCTTTCGGTAAAGTCACGTAGAAGGAAAATAATAAAAATAAAACAATAAATAATTATTTTATAAAAAGAATTATTTTCTTCTTGGTTCTTTCGGTAAAGTCACGTAGAAGGTAAATAATAAATAAAAAAATACAACATTTAATAATTCTCACGACGTTGCGTTGTGGCCGAAACGTCGTGAGAATTATTTTATTTTTTATTATTTTATTATTTTCCTTCTACGTGATGACTTTACCGAAAGAACCAAGAAGATGAATCCCTGCAGTCACAAAAGCTTTAAATCAGTTGACGTTACACAACATGGAAATACATTATTTGAACTCAAAAGCACGTAATAGAAAGAAAAACACCTCAACAATTCCTTGCTGTGGGTAAACCGTGTTGCTGGTTGCGTACACACACACACAAGCACACAGTTCCATCTTAGTAACAACAATACAAATATGCTGATAAATACTCTGTTTCTTTCGCTAAAGCCACATAGGTATAAAAAAATTAACCCGTAAAAACAAAGTTTTTCACTATAAATCCTTTATATGCGTGGCATCGGTTTTATTTTATTATTCATTTCTGTTTTCTTGAGTAAGAGTTTCATTTTTATCACATTGGTATTTTAAATTAAATATGAAAAAAAAATTCCTAAAAAGTTGAAAATTTTGGAAAAAAAATTCACGAAAATAAATTGTCACGCACAACGAGTCTGTGTGCAAAATGTCAGCTCGATTGGATCAGGGAAGTGGGTTAAAAAACGACCGAAAGATTTGCACGGTCGTAAGCGCTTTGGCAAGCAAGCAAGCAAGTGAACTTAATAAAAAGGATTTAATAAACAAAACTAAATCACGACGTTTCGATTGCAACACAATCATCATCATCATCAGGTGGGAAAACCATAGCGAGAACATTGTTTTGCTACCTACGTGACTTTACCAAAAGAACCAAAGAGTACGGATCGCTGCAGTGACGACAACGTCAACTCCAGATCGCTGACAACCAAATCGTCCGTCGTGCCAGGCCGCCATGTTGGCCGGGTGGGTGGGCAGCACCGCCACGGGCGGACAGAGCCCTGATTGGCTGAGGGCCGCGCGTGCGTCACGCCTCCCTCCCATTGGCTGCTGCTGCTGCTGCCGGTCAACTCACCCGCCCACGTGGTCAGAACGTGACCTCAGAAACAGCTGCGACGTTCGTTTCAACGCCCCAGGCGTCTCCTCTCTCTCACCTCTCTCTCGTTTGCCTTCCTTACGACGCTTTGCTCGACATTGTTTGTGTTGCTCTACACCAACTGCTGCTGTTGCAGGTTCGACGGCGGCTGGTGAATCCCGTAGCGGGTACGTGGCCAAACACGCGTCTCCTCCTCCCTGTGCTACTCAGCGCTCACGCTCTTGACAGACAACTTGATCTCGTCCACATGTCTTAGCCACTCGGCGTTGTTGGATATGGACGTGATGAGTAATGTTACTAACTTTTTTAAAACACACGCTTTAATGAAATGTACCCTGCTGTTTGTAGATTTGAAGCTTTCGTGACTGCAATGATTCATATTCTTAGGTTTTTTCGGTAAAGTCACGTAGAAGTGAAATAATTAAATAAAGTAAACATAATAAAATAATATATATCTTTTAATGTTTCATTTTTATTATTTTATTATTTTATTAATAATATAACAATTTTTTTAATGTTTTATTTTATTCTTTTATTATTTTCATTAATATATAATAGAATATATTTTAATGTTTTATTTTTATTAGTTTATTATTTTTCTACTACGTGACTTTACCAAAGAACCAAGAAGATGAACCCTACTATTTCTAGATTTGAAGCTTTCTTGACTGCAAGGATTCATATTCTTAGGNTTTTTTGCTAAAGTCACGTAGGTAAAAAAATTAAAATTAATAAAAGTATAAAAATCACGACGTTTCGGAGGCAACACAAGCTTCCGTCTTCAGGTGGAACCGTCAATTTTATTTTAATAAATTTTAATGTTTTACCTACGTGACTTTACTGAAAAAACCTATGTACCGTACGAGTAATGGAAGAACTCCAGCAAGTGACCCGAGGCTTGCCGTGACACTATACACTACTACACGATACACTACACTATACACACTATACACCACACTGTTCACTACTATGCACTTACACTATACACTACTATACACTACATTATACACTACACTATACACTACACTATACACTACACACTACACATACACTACACTATACATATACACTACACTGTTCACTACTATACACTTACACTATACACTGCTACACGATACACTACACTATACACTACTATACACTACACATACACTACGATACACTACTATACACTACACTATACACTACACTATACACTGATACACGATACACTACACTATACACTACTATACACTACACTATACACTATACACTACACTGTTCACTACTATACACTACACTATACACTACTATACACTACACTATACACTGCTACACGATACACTACTATACACTACTATACACTACTATGCACTACACTATACACTACTATACATTACACGAAACACTACTATACACTACACTATACACTACTATACACTACACTATACACTACACTATACACTACTACACGATACACTACACTATACACTACTATACACTACACTATACACTACACTATACACTACTATACACTACACTATTCACTACTATACACTTACACTATACACTGCTGCAAAAGTCCAGGCCAGAAAAACATGTTGTAGTTGTTGTTGACCAGTGTTATAAACACTTGATGTTTGTGTCCAGCAACGAGACGGCTTGCAGTAAAGTATGTCAAACACTTCGCCGCATTTCACCGTGGCACTCTATTCACTGATGGCCGTCGAGCGCGTCACCTCAAGCAACTCGACAAGGCCAAGATTACATCTGCATTCATATAAAGGGCAAACTTGTGATTGTGTGTGTTCAACATGTTTAGCGTACTTCCCGACATGCAACAAACTGGAAATTTGCCATGTGGGTACGTTCCAAACTGGACACCATGCACAAATTATAACAAGTATAACCCGTAAAAACAAAGTTTTTCACTCTAAATCCTTTATATGCGTGGCGGCTAGAGTCCTCTCGTCCTCTGGCTTGAGATGGCTGCCACCTATGGGTCAGATGATTGTGTGCCAGTATTAAGCAATTGGTAATTAAATATTTAATTTGTTTTCCCTAAACAGTGTAAAATTTTGGAAAAAAATTTTCACGAACATTAATTGTCTCGCACAACGAGTCTGTGTGCAAAATGTCAGCTCGATTGGATCACGGGAAGTGGGTTTAAAAACGACCGAAAGATTTGCACGGTCGTAAGCAAGCACGCAAGCAAGCGAACTTAATATAAAGGATTTAAAAATACACTTTTNGGGGGGGGGGGGGAGCTCAATAATGCAGTTATTTTTTGCACGGCAAGTGAGTTGTGATGTCAAATCCGCGCACGTGGAAGCTTAACGCAATGTAGTGTAGCGGTAGCGCGCCGCGCTACGAAACCGGCGACCCGAGTTCGATTCCCGCTCACGGCCACCGCCGGTGACGATTATTTTAACCGCTCCTGGGCCTCCCTAGGTCGACTCAGCCTCAAACGAATAACTGGCGTGGTGTGTGAACATCGCCAGTGGGGGACAAAGGCGGCCGGGCGTGGTTTATCCAAGCCCCAGGCGAAACCGGGTAGTGAAGCTAGTCTCGCTATTGATTATGCATCGTCAATTTTTCCATTTTCCGTCACAATTTCATTTACACAACTTAAAATATCCGAATAAAAAATCACAACGAACAGTTCTTCCCCCCATCACCTGCTTCCCCACGTCGTCGTTTTCAAATCCTTGATATTAAGTTCACTTGCTTGCTTAGGACCGTGCAAATCTTTCGGTCGTTTTTTAACCCACTTCCCGTGATCCAATCGAGATGACATTTTGCACACAGACTCGTTGTGCGTGACAATTAATGTTCGTGAATTTTTTTCCAAAAATTTGTTTTTACGGGTTATACTTGTTATCAAGCGTTGCCTTATTCCTGCTCGACCCTCCCCCTTCGTCTCCCCGCAATTCCGACTCCTCGGCCGGCGCCGTCCACGCACGCAGCTCGTGCCCCGGCTCGCCCCGACCCGGACAAATGGATCCTCTCGGCGCCGCCCTCGTCTGCCTGTGCTGCGCCGTCACCGCCGCCGCCTCGCCGCCGCTCGCCGCCGGCGCCCCGCGCTACTCGGTCCGCGAAGAGGAGCCGCCGGGCACGCTGGTGGGGAACCTGGCCCGTGACCTGGGCCTCACCGCCGAGCAATTCCGCGCTCGCCGATTCCAAGCGCTGCGGGGCACCAACGGCTCCGACTACCTCGCCGTGAGCGCCGACGTCGGCGATGTGCGGGTGAGCCGGCGCTCGACCGCGAGGCCGCGTGCCGCCGGGCGAGCGCCGCCGGCTCGGGTTGCTCCCTGCTGCTCGGCGCCGTCCTGGAGCGGCCCGCCGAGCTGGTGCGCGTCGTCGTCGACGTGCTGGACGTCAACGACCACGCGCCGCGTTCCCGGCCGAGAGCGCCCTCCTCGAGGTCGCCGAGAGCGCCGCGGTCGGCACGCGCTTCGCGCTGGACGGCGCCCGCGACCCCGACGCCGGCGCCAACGCGCTGCGGGGCTACGCCATGGAGCCCGACGACGGCGCCTTCGCCCTGGAGACGCGCGACGGCGGCGGCGGCGCTTTGTCGCCCGTGCTGGTGGTGCGCCGCGCCCTGGACCGCGAGCGCCGGGCCGCGCACGAGTACGTGCTCACCGCGCTGGACGGGGGCCGCCCGCCGCTCAGCGGCACGTCCTGCTCACCGTGCGCCTCCTCGACGCCAACGACAACGCGCCCGCCTTGAGCGGCCCGTGTACCGGGCGCTGGTGCCCGAGGACGCGCCGGCGGGCACGCTGGTCGCGCGGCTCCACGCGTCGGACCCGGACGAGGGCGCCAACGGGGAGGTGGAGTACGCGGCGATGCTGGGGCGCGCGAGACGGCGCACGACCTCTTCGCGGTGGACTCGCGCTCGGGCCTAGTCACCCTCGTGGGGGCCCTGGACCACGAGGAGGCCGACTCCCACGAGATGCACGTGCGGCGCGCGACCGGGGCCCGACTCCGTCCCACTTACGCCACGGTGCTGGTGCGCGTCCTGGACGTGAACGACAACGCGCCCGTCTTGCGGCTGCTCGGCCGGTCCCGACCGGCGACTCCGCGGCCGCCGTCGTCGGCGTGTCCCGGGGGCGTCGCCCGGCCACGTCGTGGCCTTCGTCCGCGTCCGGGACCGAGACTCGGGCGCCAACGGGCGCGTGACCTGCACGCTCGAGGGCGCGTCGGCCGCGGGGCCGGCGCGGCGCCGCGTTCGCGCTCCGCGCCTGGGACGGGGCGAGGTGTACGCGCTGGCAACGGCGACGCGCTGGACGCGGGGCGACCGCCGCCGCCGAGTACAACCTCACGGTGGTGGCGCGGGACGACGGAGCGCCGCCGCTCGTGTCGGTCAAGACGTTCACGGTGCGCGTCACGGACACGCGCCCGAGGGCCGGCTCCCGGATGACGACGGCGGGGACGACGACGGGGACGGGGACGATGCCTTCGCGACGCCGTTCGTCACGGACGCGCGCCCGAGGGCCGGCTCCCGGACGACAGCGACGGGACGACGGCGACGACGGCGACGGCGCCTTCGCGACGCCGTTCGTCGCGGTCGTGGCGCTGGCCGCGGCGTCGTGCGTCCTGAACGTGGCCGCGGTGGCGGTGGTGCTGCGCTGCAAGCGGGAGAACAAGGAGCTACGCACCTACCGCTGCGGCGCGGCCGCCCGGGCCAGGACGCCGGCGCGTGACGAGCCGGGGGCGGCCGCCCGCTCCGGCGGCGAGGCGGCATCCGCCACCGCGCCCAACGCCTACGAGGACAAGTCCTTCCTGCCCTCGGAGGCGGCGGCGCGGCAACGCCGGCGCTTGGCAAGCCCCGCGTCGCCACCCTCTGCGCCGTGTGCCTGGCCGGCACGACCTCACACAGGTAGGCGACGCGCCGATGCGAGACGGCCCCCTTTTCAAATGACCGCACGGGCCCGGGAGGCCGCCAAGCACTCCCCGCTGAACTTTCACTGCCGCGGCAATAACTTAAGAAATCTTGAGAATCAATCATCCGTCACGAATCGTCATCCGCCCCCTACGCACAATGCANCGTGCGCGGGGGGAGGGGGGAATGACGTGTTTTTTTCCACGCATATCTCTGTAGACTGTCCGCGAAATAAATTGCAATCAAGTATAAAATATAGGCGCATTGTGTACGGTCGATTGAGTTTGCCGAAATTTCATCTGCATGCATTTTACTCCGGTTATCAATTATAATGTAAAGCAACTGATTTAAAGCTTTCGTGACTGCAGGGATTCATCTTCTTGGTTCTTTCGCTAAAGTCACGTAGAAGGGAAATAATAAAATAATATTATGTTTTATTTTTATTATTTTATTACTTCCCTTCTACGTGACTTTACCGAAAGAACCAAGAAGATAAAGCAACTGAATCGGAGAGGTTCATGGTTCGACCTCTACGCAAACCAACGTCCCTCAATCAGCAGCACGAAGGGGGGGGTGGGTTCCCACGCGTACCTGGGATCTGCTGGTGGCAGATGCTTAAGAGACTCAGAGAAGCGGATATAATGAGGAGGCACATTCGAAGGTACGAATCGTGGTGCCACGCGTATTAAACGCTCGCTGAGATCCGAGCACTCCTTTTGGCGAGCTTAATATACGTGTAATAATGGTCATTGAGGCGACTCCTGGAATCTGGTCTTTATTTCACTTTTCATAAACAGCTTTCCTTCACGCTGTTGACAGGCAGCGTGAGAGGGNGAGAGAGAGAGAGAGACGCAGCCACGTGGCAACCCGGAGCCCCGCTCCCGCGTGCCCCCTTCCTCCGTTCCCGTTCTGACCACGTGTCGCTCGTCTCCACCCCTATTTAATACCCGGGTCACGTGGTACGTTTCCACCAAACCTGGTTAGCCTCCGTGGAATCTTCCAGACTCCATCGTAGGCTCCCGGGACCACGCCCCTGACTCGTCTCCCCATTGGCTGTGGCTAAAGCCAGCAGGGCCAATCATCTCCTTACAGCTGTCACCTTTCCATGACGTCAGGGCCACGCCCCCAGGCTTCCCCCATTGGCTGTGGACCAGGACCGGCAGAGCCAATCATCGTGACGAGTTGTGACACGTCAGTGATCCGGATATATCCTCACATTACATACGTTTAAAGAACAGGAAACACGTGGTACCAGCGAGGACCCTTCTTCAAACGTGCGAGCGTGCGTGCGAGCGAGCGTGCGTGGGCTCTCTGCACAAGGGGTCTGCGTGCCCATTCGTGGACAGACGTCGGCACAATGACCCTGCTGCGTACGGATTGCTCCTGTTACTAAACAACACGGTGAATGTTGCAATCTTCCGTGGTGAGAATGGAAGTGAAGAAAATGTCACGCGCTGGCGATATACAAAACTAACAGATTTAACGTGCACATACGCGGCGCTTGCCCGCACGCGATCGTGAATGATGACGGGCGTGCCCCGTTGATCTTTTGCAGGGCAACGACAATTTAATCGACAGCAGCAGCAGTCGTCTAGAAGGTGAGCGTTTACCACGTCACACACACGAACCCTTCATTTGTTCAGCATCCGGCCTCGAAATCATCAAAATTAAAAGTTAATAAAGTAATAATGGAAATAAAATAATAAATCACGTTTCGGAGGCAACACAAGTCTCCGTCATCAGGTGGGACCGTCACAGCTAAAAATTACTGCATCAAAATCAAGTTCCGTTTTGCGCCGGTAATTTGCAGGCTGAGCGGATGTCGTGACTTTGCGGTGCATTTAGACAACAACAACAACAACAACAACAACAACATTTAGACAACAACAACAACACCCATGGGAGAGGGCAGTGAAGGCGGTGTTGTGCGTTGGCAGAATCCCGTGCTCTGAGGCAGAGGTCACAACCGCGTACCCGATACCCGTACCCTACCCGATACCCGCCTACCGTACCCGGCTACCCGTACCGGCCGGGTATGGGTAGAACGTGAGTCACTGGTGAGTCACCGCTTGTCACTCATTTCCCAACGTCTTGTCTCTTCTCACAATTCAAGTTCCTAGAATCAACCCACCCGCGCCTACAACATGGCTTCATCCCAGAGGTCGCAATCAGGTACCCGGCCATACCCGTACCCAGCCAGGTACGGGTAGGGTACAGGTACGGCCGGGTACGGGTACCCGTTTGTGACCCTGGTGCGGCCGGGTACGGGTAAGGAATCAAAACCCGTTTGCGACCTCTGCTCTGAGGTGGCCATATTTCCTGGCAAATGCTAAAACAGTCGGGATGGCGAGTGTTCAATTAAATGCCGGTTGTGGGAAATCCAAAATGTAAAAAGAATTCCAATGCCTACCAGTCTGTATAATAACGCTCGGTGACTATCGCCTTCAGTGAGAAACTTTGAAAGCTCAGCATGTCGGCCTTGGCTCAATATCATCCGGAGCCATGTTGGCACAATGTGTGTCAATTCACATCCGAAAATGTACGGCGTTTATTTTTCAGAAAATAAAAAAAAAAACTCGGCAGGCACGCACAGCCGTAGCGTCTGAAAATATCCTTTAGCTGATAAACAACTCGCTCCTAATACGGCACGCGACGGCGTTTTGAAAGGATTTGGGGAGTCTCGCTCCAGAAATCTCTGCACGCGCTTGGGCACTCAAGCTCTTTGTAAGCTTGCAGCGGCACCCGTCAGAGCCAGTCCACAATCCCCTTGTGCAGAGAGCTGGCGCTCTTTCACACTCTTTGGTTACGTAGTTAAAAATTAAATAAAAATTCCGCCCCCCCCCCCGTTTTAACTCACTGGCCATCTTCTGCATCATAAGAAATGATGTCACGGCCCCCCACCCGCCCCTCCCCCCCCCTCAGGCTGTATATAATCTCGTGTCTCTTCGAGTTGTCTTCACTTGATGCAGTAATTCTGCTGTGACGGTTCCACCTGAAGACGGAAGCTCGTGTTGCCTCCGAAACGATTCAATTTAGTTGTTTTTAAATCCTTTATTTTAAGTTGACTTGCTTGCTTGCTTGCTTGCGCGCTTACGACCGTGCAAATCTTTCGGTCGTTTTTTAACCCACTTCCCGTGATCCAATCGAGCTGACATTTGCACACAGACTCGTTGTGCGTGACTTATTTTCTTGAAAAAAAAAATTCAAAATTTATACTTTTTAGGAAAAAAAATTTCATATTTAATTTAAAATAGCAATGTGATAAAATGAAACTCTTACTCAAGAAAACAAACGAATAATAAAATAAACCGATGCACGCATATAAAGGATTTATGTGAAAAACTTGTTTTTATGGGTAATTTTTTTTCCCATTTATTTTATTCTTTAACTACGTGACTTTACCGAAAAAACAAAGAGTATGATTAACTAACACATTTAACGGGCACTTACGCAGCGCCTTGCCCGCCGCACGCGATCGTGATGCGCAGTGCGTGAATGGCGGTGGCGTGCCCCGTTGATCTTTTGCAGAGGCCTTGCTGTTTCTTGGAGCCCAACAATCGACTGCAGCAGCAGTCCAGCAGGTGAGCAGCGTTTAGCGCGCCGCACACACGAACCCTTCACTTCTTCAGCGTCCGGCCTCGAAATCAAGTTCCGTTTTGTAATTTGCGACGGACAATAACAACACCATGGAGAGGAGCGGTGGAAGGCGCTATTGTGAGTTGGCAGAATCCGTGCTACGAGGTGGCACATTTCCTGGCAAAGCGTTCAATTAAATGCCGTTGTGGGAAATCCAACATGAAAAAAAATCGAATTCATATTCTTAGGTT